>JAREIK010002645.1:1201102-1262537 GCA_029783825.1 Sapria himalayana | reverse complement strand
AAAACTCCAAATGACTAGGCAAAGCTAGTTATTGACAAATTAATCAAGTTGAAGACACTGGAAGAGGATCAAAAATAAATCAATAAAATAAACTTTGAGGAGATGCAAGGTGCTCTCAATATTAATGAAAATAAAACCAAAAAAACTCTATTTTGAAATCCACAATAATTACTATGTAAGAAAGAAATACAAGTTGCTCAAATATTCTTGAAGATACTCAAATCAAAATTCAACTTGCAAGAAAACTACATTGAATATCCTAAAATAAAAAAAAATTTAAAGAAACCCAAACAGCAAAAAGGTAAATAACTTTCTTTGATAAATAGAATAATATTTCTAAGAGATAGACATTAAGAACGACACAGCCAATATTAGTACTACTTCAATGCATCCAGTAGACCCTTATTTTATAGTAACAAAGATGCGAGGGTAATAAATATTATACTTGGGATTTATTCAAATAAAGTTTCATCAAAATTTTAACTAAAATTATAAAAAATAAAATGAATGCTAAATTGCGGAGACTAACCCAATGTGCATAAGTAAGAAACTATGTGCATAAATTTTCTAAATTAATACTTTAAATTTATGATCTTGATAAGGAAAATACTTTCTTTTCATTTACGGATGATCTCAAAACTTGGGTGAACCAAGAATTACAAAGAAATGATATTTAAGGCTTCACTCATGCAAAGTTAATAGCTGAATCCCTGGTAGATCACAATAATTTAGATAAGTTTATATCTTTCAAGAATAAAGAAAAGGATCAAAGTTGATTGAAACTTCTAATCAAAGGATAACAATCCAATAATAAAAAAAAAATTCAGGAATGACAAAAAAAAAATCACTAACATATTTTCTTTGTGATAACTGATGAACCACATCGAACTGAAGATTGTCTCATTCTACATAAACTTATTACAATTACTTTCGAGAAAGAAGAATAAACAAATATTATAAGCTAAATTTAAACTTGTGGAGCTCAATCAAAAACAAAAACACATAACACCAAGAGACTATTGATAATCGATATCAAAATATTGATAGATTTGAGTGTCAAATCTTTTATTTCCAAGAGATCACAAAGAGACTGAATCTCAATATTAGCAAAGATAATAATTAGATCAAAAGAGGGTATTAGAGTACCACTTCTAATAAATAGCATCATACTTATTGTGAATGTCCAATTGAGAGATCAACAATAAAATTAATAATCAATTAATTCGGTTAAACGACAATGACTTGATGCTCAGGTTGGGTTTCCTAGATCAGCTAAATGCACTTCTGCTTTTATTTGTTGATTATAAATATATTATAACCCTAATTTATAAATGCATTATTCCAATAACTCAAAATACTAAATAATCCAAAAAAAAATTATGTGCAATATAAATAGCAAATATGAGAATGAAGTGAAATGAAATGAAATGAAAAAAACTTATGACAATCCTAAAAAAATAATATAAACTAGAAATCTATCAATGAAACTCTTATAAAAAATGTTAACTTTTTGACTCATTCAAGATATCATATTTGCAAAATTACTATACAAATCACTAAAGAGAGAGTAAATTATCGAATTGACTTAGTAACAAACATTCTTCCAACAGCCAAGACAACTTATCGAATAGATCCCCAAAAACTTACAGAATAACTAATGAACTAAACAAATGATTAATCTTGGGTATATTCAACCTTCAAATGCCCTATATAGTACTCATGTTCTATTTCAAAAAAATTATAATGGAACATTATAATTATGTATTGATTATCAAGCTTTAGCAAGTTGATAATTATTAACTTATTATTCTAGAATTTCATATGGTAGGAAGAGGAGAGAGGGCCATCTCACAAGTCATGAGCTCAAAGCAAAAAAAATAAAATAAAAATTAAGACTCAATACACCCCTTAAATTATGGCATATATGTTATAATCTTCAACGTAGAAGAAAAAATAGCACATGGTCCTCTGAGAGTTTTCATAAATATTATTGCAGTCAGATAGGTAGGTAGACTGTAATAATCGAACTATCCTAAATTTTTCCTGAATATAATGATAATCAATCTCTATATTTATTTGCTAATGAAATACTAAGTTAGCAACAATATGCCAAGCTACTTGGCTGTCATAATAAAATATTATCAACCTCTAAACTAACTAATCCACTAGAACTCATAAGTAATTAATATCATAGCTCAATATTTATATCGACACTAAATCTCAAAATAAATATCTATTTTTCACTTATATAGGTAACAAGATTACCTATAAAAGAATATAAAATTTTGTGATGAATTTCCTCTTTATAATTATAAGTCCGACTATAATTTGAATAGCCTTCTATCTCATTAAGCACATAATTTCGAAACATAGTTTCACATCATGAAGCTTTCTTCACATACATGAATATAATAAATATTACATCCATATAAATTTGTATAACGTAGTCTAAAAAATAACTAACTATATTAATTGTGGATAATATATTATTTAGGTCTTATTAGATAATTTTTTTTTATGACGTCCTATATTTAGTAGAATCAAATAATTAACTAATATTTATATATAAAATAAAATCATACATACTTCAATTAGATAAAATATTTAAAGCAAGTCTCCTATAAAAAATTATACCTCATAAATATTTGACCTCTAAATCAAGAAAAAATATCAGACATCCTAAATTATTTATCTGAAACTCAATCCGTAAAAATATTTTTAATTAGGATATATACAACTAATAATCTCAAATAATTAAAATATCATTGACATATACAGGTAATATCACATATTATCTTACGATTCATATCTAAAAAAAGTTTAATATTTATCTCTTTAGACCATATAATAAGTGCAAAAAAAAGCTATTAAATCAAGACTTCAAAGACTATTTCAAGCCATAAAGTATCTTTTGTAAACTATAAATCATACATATGCTCACAAAAGAATGAGTTCTGATGATTTTTACATGAACATTTCTTCCCCTAGCTCATCATGATATAACACACTAATCATATCAAACTGAAACATAATTCATTTGTGTAATACTAAAATAAAATTAATAACCTAATAATAATATTTTGGTCAGATAAGAGAAAGTATCATAAAAATCAATATCATAAATATACATAATACTTCTCCCTGCAAACTTATCTTTTAGTTGATTGACATTTAGTAAAGTATTCAATTTTGAGATAAAATCTCAAGTATGGTTAGATGAGATCAACCTTTCCAAAATAGTATGTCATCATGTTTAAAATAATTAATTTTCTTAGAAAAAGTATTCAATATCCTATAATTATCAAATAAATATAAAAAACTCAAATATATAATATCAGAATAAAAATAAAAAAAATACTCCAAATAAAGTATGTTAAATAGAACATATCCTTGCTTTTTTTTGTAATACAATTAGAAGGTTCATGTCGTTACTCTAAGATAGATAACTAATACAACAAAAGACTCATCTGAAATAAACATTATGGATATATCTTTTTTAAATTATGATAAAGCCTCTCAACCATCATCTCCCTCTACTAGGTAGATTTCACACCTTATGTCTAGAGAAACACTCGTACTAGGAACATTTCATTGGTACACTATCCTAAGAGAGAATCACTACTCTCCTCAAAACCAATCATACTAGTCATATACGATATAACATATCATAGAAGTCAATCATTACTCTCCTATGAGGAATAACCACTAAGCATAAAAATAAAATTATTAATACAATATATGAATGCACTTTCTCTTAAATTGAATCCTTAAAAAAGAACTTATACTTAATAGAACGAGACATCAACACCCGTAATAAATCTTCTGGACTTTGGTGATCGACACTAATATCCCTTCTAATTTCTTAAGTACCAATAAAAGTACACTTGATGATACATGTAATGCATAAATATACATTCTATTGAATTGAAATCTTAAAAAAGAAATTATTCTTAAAAATGAGACATTAAAACTCATAATAACTCTTCTAGATTTTGTTGAATAACACTTTATTTCAAATTGATTTAAAACTAATATCACTCTCTAAAATTATCTATATTTCTATAAAATTTACCCATTCTTCTAAGAAATTTTTTAAATTTTTATATTTAAGTAAATTAGGTTTAAAGATTATTATGATATCTAATAATATTAAAATTCAACATACCTAATCTTAAATCTTTAGTTGTGTATAGAAATATTTTATGAGATTTTACAAAAAGTGATATCAATGAAATTATGATAATTTTAAATAAATGCCAATATATTTTTTATTTTTAAAATTCTTTAAAAATATGATTACGCTATCAACATATTTTCTTCAGTATGCACTCCAATAACTCGCTTATATATAGATATATTTGTAATATAAATAATTTATTTTCATAATATAAATACCATTTACTCTTAATTGATATATATATAAATGAAAATTAAAATTAATATTAAACAATAATTCCACCTTTATATTACTTAGTTATTTATGAGAATCTAAAACTAAGGTTGAAGATGTAAAAAATATTTAATATAAATTCCAAATATATTTTTTAGTATGCATTCCAATAACTTGCATTATACTTAAATAAATTTGTAATATTAATAATATATTTTCGTTATATAGAGAACATTTACTCTTTATTGATTTATATAAATGAAAATTAAAATAAATATTAAACAATAAATCCACCTGTATATTACTTAGTTATTTATAAGAATCTAAAACCTATGGTTGAAGATGTATAAAATACTTCATATTTCTTAATTATTTTTACAAAATTATCATTTAAACAAAAAAATAAGATACATAAATAATTAAATAACTTATATAAATATTATATGAATAAATATCGTAATATTTTTCAAATATTATGATTCTAAATGTATTTAAATATTATCAATTTTATATTCAATTAACTCAAAAAATCAACTAATATTTAATAGGTATGATCTTTCAAAAATTTATTTATTAATTACTATTCACATATACATTACTAAATTATAAAAAGTTGACATTAAAAAGTAAAAAAAATCTTAAAATTAGTATTTTATATGTTATCCAAAATAATATATGATATACTAACATCACATACATTTATATAATAGTGAAATCTAATTTTTATTATTGCTAGTATAATTACATATAATAAAATAATTCTTACATCATAAATATTACAAATTTTTAGGCATTTAAAGAATTAGAAAGATAAAAAAATTGACTTCGAATTTTAGCCAATAAATTTCTTATAAAATTTGAAATTTTTGATTTACATATAACCAATGATATTCAAGAATTAGGAATATAAAAATATATATTAAAAGTATAAATTACATACTTATATTTATAATAAATATAAGTGACTGACATCACATCTAATTATTATAATATTAGAATTTATTTTTTTTTTATGAATATAATTATAAATTATAAAATAAATCTCACATCAAAAATATACAAAATTTGACATTTTAAAAATTAGCTAATAAATTTCTTAAAAATACATATAGCAATATTCAAGATATAGTTCAATGAGTTAGAAATCAAAGAATAGATTAACCTTTACCCATTCAATATTTCATAATTTTATCTTGTCATAACATGAATCATTTTAAAATTACATTAGATATTATCATTTAAATCAGTTACTCATTAGCGTAACATAAAAAATGGCATTGAGCTTTTTTTGTGGAACCATAAAAATCAGGAAAAGCTTTCAACATGTGTAAATAACATGACAATTCACATGATAACCTCAATATATAAGAGAAATTTCCATTAAAATTTTCAAAAAACTAGAAATAACAAGGATACCTACCTCATGGCCGCAATAAACTTTTGTATGTTGTGGAAATGACCCCAATTTAATAAGTGAATCATACATGTCTTTTGCTGTTCCTTCAAAAAATTTTCCACATCCAGCAATAAACTGCATGGATTTTCATTCCATGAAAATCAGCATCAGTTGTCTACGTAACTCTAAAGCCAGTTGAAAATCATAATTCAATGATCTTGAAATTAAAAACCACAGATGAACAAGAAAAGAGTTTTCAGAAAAAAGCAGTTCTATGAACTTGCCAATGTATCACCAGTGAAAACAGCTGGATTCGCCCCTCCTTTTCCAGTCACATAATAACATGTGTGATCCTTAGTGTGGCTGTGTCAGAGAAAATGAGATGAAAGAACCAAAACAACACATTGGAAATTGCAGAATCTTTACACACAAACCAAGTAATTTATGAAGATATAACGAGACTCATCCCAAAGACAAGGAAAAATCCATGGCGGTTTACACGAATGAAATGTCACATGTGAGATGATAGAAGAAGATAAGCATGGTTTCGGATGACATGTAATCTCCCTAGTCAACAAGTTGCTCGCTATTGGCCAATATTAAGATGATTTTCTTTAGAAATAAAGAGAGAGAGAGATGAAATCAACAAACAGAACATTTGGAACGATGGGCCGCGTTCAATTCTTCATCAAGTATGTATTCACGGTGAAACAAAATCTAACACTGACACCCTATTGTATCCTGGAATCAGACTAGTTAAAAGCTGAGGATGGCTGAAGCATCATCAAAAAATCTAACTAACCGATCTAATTCTCTAAATTTTGAGAACTGCAAAAAAACTGCATCAAAGAGGAAGTATAATAAGTATTACCAAGGAGTGCGATGAGCCGTTATTAGAACTTGTTTTCCAAGTGAGAACTGATAACCATCTTCCAATTTATGCGTACACTCATTTTCCTGTGTTAAGGGACAATTATACATTTTGATCCCTGGAACTAGCTTTTTCATTTGCGCATTCCCACCAGAATGATCCCTACCGCGCATACAATATATTAAAACAATGATATATTTGTTGTTAACCCCCAGGCCCCAGGTGAGAAGAAAATAGAAGGTCAAGAAGGTGGCGCACGAGTGATGGTGAGTAGTGAGCACGCCCTTTAGATTAATATTGTAATTTGTAGCCATTTCGATAATTTTTTCGGGCTCAACCGGATCCACGGCAACACCTTCATGAGTGTCATCGTCTCTAATTCTGCAACAAAAAGTTGGGTTATGTTCAGATTGATGATACAAACAAAAACTCCAACTGGAAGAACTTCGACTCATCGTCACACAGGTAGGCATAGTTGTCGCTCAAGCAAGGAACGGGATATATGCTGAACGACATTTCAACGCCACCAAGAATCTACAGAGGCTCCCAATCCAGTCGCACGAGCAAGGATCAAGAGTTTGCGGGTCGCAAATCCCAAGTTACGACATCACGTTAGCTGCAAATCATTTAAAAAATAACAATGCTGCTAATAATAAATAAATAAATAAATTTCAAAAATAATATCTTATAATAAAATAATATCAAACATGAAATTATTCCAAATAAAGCATAGAATAATGTCATAAATTAGCACGGAATTGTGTTGGTTACTTTTAAAAATAGTAGACTTCAATGATATGACTTCAAATATTATATCATTTTTTAGGACAATCACATATAGTACCATCCAAGCATACTTGAATTTCAAAAATATCATGATAGTAGTAAATTAATTTCAATAATCTTAAAATTTGATAATTTTTAAATACTAGTTATGTAATATGCAATACATAACTAGCTTAAAAGTAAAAATTTCATGAATAATATTATTAATGAGTATATAATAGTGGTATCAGATGTGAGATTTATGATAGTAACTTTTATGAATAGTATATATTTAAAAAAGTTTGGTCAAAATGATGATAAGAGACTCAAGGTATGTAACTTTTAAGATGATAATGTAATCTTTCACTTAGGTGAGAACTTTTTTTGATGTATTAAAATAAATAGTTGTTATTATTATTATCATATAATGTTCACCATGAAATAAAATAAATAGCAATTTAATTTAAAGTAGAAATATTATGAGATTAATTTTTATTATGAAAAATAAAAAACAAGATAATTTTAAGAAAAGATAATAAATTAGATACAATTGGAATAAGGCATACTTGAATTACTAAAGATAAGTTGAATGAGATAGTTGAGAATATAATTATCGATCTATATTTGACACTAACTAATAGAGTATTGTCTAGTATAATAGAAAAAAATATAATAAAAGAAATTTATGATACTCTCATAAAATTGTATGATGCATAATTATTTCATAATAAGATCTTCTTAAAGAGAAAACTTTATACTCTTTGAAAGACAAAATCAATAATAATAAATGATCATATAAACATATTGAATATTCTATTTTCTCAACTTACTATATTAGATCATAAAATAGAAAAAGTTGAATGTGTTGAGATTATACTTTAAAGTTTATTTAATTTATATGATTAACTTATCATCAACCCAATGAATGGTATCCATTTGAACTATCTAGTCTCCAATGATACTACTATTGTTATCTTAGTAAAATAAAGTAAATACAAAAATAAGGAAAACAAAACAAACATGCTCACGGCAAGTAGAAGTTTTGACAGTGATACAAGAAAAACTAATAAAACATGTTCTCAATAAGAGTCAGGATAATGGTATATCAAAATTAAGAAATAAAAAGAATATTAAGTACTATAATTCTAGCAAAAAAATGATACTTCAAAAAAGAGTATTAGTATAAGAAAAATAGATGAGAGGATGAGTTAACAAATACTTAAGAAAATATAAAAAGTATCAATAATGATGCTAATATTCTATACAACAATATGGCAGTAATAATTTGATGATATCGAGTTTGATAATATCTAGTTACTAGACTCATGAGCATCATGGCACATGACATCTAAAAAAAAATGATTTTACAAATATAAATCAATTTCAAAAAGTTCTTTACGCATTGATGATGAACATGCTTTGAGGACCATTTGGTACTAATATTATCAGAATAAATATATTTGATGGTCTGATTCATACCATTTAGGAGGTATGATATATGAAAGACTTAAAAAATTTATTATCTTTAAGAAAAATAGATAGTCTTTAGGACAAGACATATATTGAGAATGGTATGATAATGATTATGAGAGGCATTCTTGTGATTATAAAGGCAAAAAAGATACCATTATCAAATGGAAGAAATATCATTAGTAACAAATGGGTCAAAAAAATTAAGTAGGATAACAATGATCAAATAGAATTATATCTTGTATGATTTGTGATACAGGTATATGCTAAGAAAGAATGTATTAACTTTAATGAGATTTTTTCTATAGTGGTTAATCTTATAACAAATAGTGTATTATTTACTTTGTGTGTTATGTTTAATTTAGATTTGGAGCAACCATATGTCAAAACTATATTTTTTTATGGAAAACTTGAATAAAAATTTATATGCTCCATTGTTTGATGTTCAAACTATTGACCATTCTTATATATTACTGTGATTAGTTATGATGTGTAGCATAGAAATGGAATAATTATAGATTAATTTTATGAGTTTGGAGTTGTGTTGGATTCTGATAAATAATTATAAAATCATAAAGTTTTTAGAGATTTTTAGCTGAGGGACAGAGTATGGAATCTCATAGAGTTTCGGCATCTATTATTAGCTGGAACTTAGTATAATTGGTCATGTCATGTCATCTTTGTATGTAATGAACTTGCCAACTTATTATTAGCAATAGTGTTCTACCCCTATCGTATAGACATGATATTTTGACAATTTGTAAGAATTAATTATTATTATTATTTACATATTTATTATTTATAATATCTTTGAATAATATTTTAATTATTATAAATATTCCTAATCGGTTATTATTATGTGATCAACAATGAATTAAGATTAGTATAAAATTTGATTGATATTCATGTGATGAATATGTATATGAGATACAAATTAAATTTATATATATTCTTTGAGAACAAATATTGGACAAACACGTCTTGAGATTAATACATGGATCAAAATCATAAGTTAATCTCTAATAGTTATGTTATTAAATCTTTTGACCTAAGATCATTATAGTTATCAACATAAGGAATATTATATTTTGATATAATCAAATATTATCTTTAATCAAATATCTATAAAGATCATACATGAACATAATAAAAATTATGTAGTAAGATATGAGTGATTAAGATGAAATTTGTCCCTCTTATTATAAGAGAGTAATCCATGGGTCCTCTCGATAATTGATATTGAGAAATACATGACTGTGCTCAAATGAATTGATGGAGATCAATATCATTTGTTTAATCAGTCTAATTGGGTTTCGAGTAATCAAAGATAGAACGATATAAGATTGACTTTGTTCATGCTTTATATTCTATCAATATATCATAAAACAAAAGGATTATGTCATTAGCTATATTAAGATTGTCTCGGATCATGAGTTTTTCATTTAACTTGAGTAGTCATAATATATTGCTAGAGGCCACTTATGACTTGTAGAATCAAAATATGATTTAGCCTTACTATTAATATTAATTGAATCTATGGAGCGCACATTAAGAACGAATAATAACGGTTATGGGTTTTCACTCTTTGTAATTTTTTAAAATGATGAGATTATTTCAAATCATAAATAACAATTAGTTATTATTTAAATTTGAAGTTAAATTTGAAAAAGTTTAAATTTGTGATTTAAATAAATAATTAATTAATAACATTGAACTAAGTTTTAATTAATAAATTCATTCAAAAAAAAAGGTTTTAAGGATTTGAATCTAAGTTGTTATTATTTAAATGAGTTTTAAAGATATAATTAAATTCATTTATGACTAAAACCCTAGCAGACTTGTATATATATGTGAGACATATTTGATGCAAGTAGTAATCTTTTATAAAACAATGAGAAACCATTTCGTTTTGAGAAGACTAATCTGAACTAGCATTCAACAAGATCATTCATTATTTGTTCATGTGTGGATACTTGTAGAGGGTGGTCGTTTTTTTAAGGCAGCACCTTTGAAGATCTGAATAACCCAAGAGGCATACTTTGAATGATTGACGAATCGATCTACAAAAGGTATGTTTCATTTATCCTTCCTTCGTATTTTTATGAAATACTTGTAATCCTTGGTGAGTTAAGGGATAAAAATTATAAATTCTACTGTGTTTATATTCCAATTAGATTAGATATTCTGCCCAAAATCCCAACACTTGTTAGTATAATTCTTCTACAGTTTAACATATTCTTTGTGGCTGTGATATTATTATAAAATCAAATTCATACTTATCTCATAAAAGTTAAATAGTTATAATTTTAATTTTATGTCATAGGAACCAAGTAGCCAACTGATGTTAAAAGTCATGGTCACATCAAACCACCAAAACATTATCTTTAATATGACTTATTAGTCTCAAGTCAGAGCCACAACCTTTCTACAAAGTCATAACTTTTGAGCTACAAAAATTTGAAAGTCGAAACTACTCAGGCAAAAATAATATAAAGTATTCAATACTATAGCTATTGGGACATGAAATATTTCAGAGGATATTACTTGAGACTATTTTCCAATGTCGTAACTCTTGTTCATAAAGAAAGGAAAAGCCATGATTTTTATGTATGGGTTAATTGCTAGTTCCATGGTATCTTTATAGTACCATTACAATAAGATATATAAGAGAAGTGAAGACTAATATTATGCACAAAGCATAATGTCATATATACATGAGATATATTCTTAGTGCTGTGGTCTTTTCCAAGCATCATAGCCATATAATGATCAAGAGAAACCAATGTCAATGTCATGGCTAATTCTTAGTGTCATGACCGTACTATGATATGAGAGGCCATTTAGAAGTAGCAACCATTCCTAGCACCACAACCCTGTATGAAGAACAAGAAAGATAAACACACGAAGCAATAACTACTTTCTAGTATTATAACTTTGTGATACAAATACATTAGGCCTACGTCATAGTCATTACCTAGTATCATGACTTTTTGTTACAAAAATATTGATATATAATCTCGAGTCATTGTCATATTTTATAATTGCAACTTCAAGCTTAAGAGAAAGAGGTCAAGATTGTAGATTTATTCCCGAAAGTCATGATTTCCTACTTAAAGTAATATCGAGTATAAAATAGTAGGAAAGAGAAATTCTAAAAGATCCTTTAATTATTTTTCTTCTTTGTCCACGCAAAAAACAAAGCTATGGCAATGCTACTAAATCCAAGAATTAAATTTATGACTCCCTAGAGGAATCACAAGCAAGTAATTGATGCAAAACTTAATATAATTTAGGGGATGCCTTTCAACACTCCACCCCCCCCCCCCCCCCCCCCCCCCCCCCCCACTCTCCCTCCCCAAGATAGATTTGGAATTTATATCAAAGTAGTACGTGGTTTAAGGTTTTTGTCACTTGGTTTATGTGGTGTAATAAAAGTTTTATATTAATGATTGTGTTTTGATTTATGTTGTGTTATATATATTTATTGATGGATAATTAAATAGAACTCAAACTAAAGCCTTAAATATTAGTAAGTTTGTGTGAGATTGTCATGATGGATAATAATATGTAAACCATGAGATTCACTCAAAAATATGGTAGGAGAAAGTTAACATATTTTGTGCAAAACTTCAATCAAAAGACAGTCTACTAAAGAAAACTGACTGAGATAGGAAGAATGATGATTAAGTAAAACTAGTTGACTATAGAGCTCTTAGTAATTCAATCGCATCATACCTTAAGTTTACTAACAAGATAGATATTATAAATGAATGAATATAATCTAGTAAAACTAAAGTATAATATTAAAGAGACACATGATTGATACACTAAGAGTTAAGGGCAAAGATATACATAAATAAATAGTTAATTGAAGTTGCAACCTAAGAACACACCATCATATAAATTAAAGAACTTCCAAAAAAATAGCAATGCAAAAGAAACTATTTAAAAGAAAAAAACACGAAAAATTTACACAAGCATGGTAAAAAGACAATTAAGTTGAAAAGAAAGGCCATGATAAATTTATTGAGAATACAAGTTCCTAAAAAGAATTACAGCAAATGGTTAAAATCACCAGAAAAAAAATGAAACAATATGAATGACATATGAGAATACAAGCATTAAACAAAAAAGAAAATTAGATGGCTCATTAAAAAATAAGTATAATTCAAACTTATAAATTTAGCAATTTAAATTTGAATTTATCCTAATATATTAGCAATTTACTTAAAGATTATTTACAAATACATAAATTCAAACTTAAATGATACAAAAGATGGCAACTTATTAATTTAGCAAAAAATATAGATATGACCATCACTTATATACTTTTGCCGATTAGATATTTAATTGAGAAAATTAGTATTTGATAATAAAAGACTTATTTTTATTTTCTATGATGGTTGTTAGCTCACATTATATGTTATTTTAAATTTAATCTTTTATGAGAAGAGTGAACACATAAAATTATATTATTTTATTAAAGAAAAGATTAAAAAAAAAGCTACATTTTGGCAAGTAGCCCAAGAGGGTGATTTTTCACAGTGCACAAATAGTCAATAAGCAAATCAACCAACAAGAGCATATTCCTTTTTTTTTTAAGATTCTAAAATAACTTAATTAAGATCATCAAACAATAACATATCTATAATTGCAAAAAAAAATTATAAAATCATTTAATATACTCATATTATAATGTTACACAAAAACACAAAGTTGCAAATATATTAATGACAAAAAATATAATAATACACAAAAATACAAATAATAAACTATACATATGTGTGTGTGTGCATGTGTATGTTTGTGTGTGTGTGTGTGTGCGTGTGTGTGTGTGTATCATATATCAAGAGCACCATCAACTACAAAAAAATATTTATTAATATATGCTAAATCTAAAATAGATGAAAAGAATAAAAAAATAAAAGGAAAAGAAAAAAAAAGAAAGAAAAAGAAAGAAAAAGAAATAAAAATAAATAAAAATAAATAAAAAATAAAAGATGAAGGAAATAGGAAGGAAGAGGGAAGAATGAAAAAAAATGAAAAAAGAATGAAAAAAGAATGAAAAAAGATGAAAAAAAATGAAAAAAGAATAAAAAAGAATAAAAAAATATTAAAAAAATATTAAAAAATAAAAAAAAATAATAAAAAAAAGAATAAAAAACGAATAAAAAAAGAATAAAAAAAGAATAAAAAAAGAATAAAAAAAGAATAAAAACGAATATAAAAGAATAAAAACAAATAAAAAGAAAAAAAACAAATAAAAATATATTAAATAAAACTTAATCATATTAGGCATGAATGGTGGCTCTTGATGTTTGTTTATCATTACTTTTTTAATGCAAAATATTGAATTTAACAAAAAATAAATTACCTGAATCTAAAATATCACACCAATATTATAGATATTTCTTCATATGGAGATTTAGATCTAATAGATAATTATAATTAAAATACTTTACTTTGATATCTTAATTCTCAGTAATAATCTTAGAATCACTTTAGAACTCGAATCAAATTTTTGAAAATTATTATTTAATGTTGTGTTTCATCTTGTTTGATTTTTTTTTTTTTTAATTTCATTTAGTTGTACAAAATGATTCTTGATAATTTTTAATTTTTTTTATGTATGACAAAGAAATTAGCAAGTTTATTGTGTACTGAAGTATATTAATACACATGCTTCATTGTAAATAATAAATAATGTCCATGTTAAGCAAGCATAGACATCAATAAATAAGAAACTTTACATGAACCACTTATCTACTACTTTGGATATATATACTAGATGCATATTTTTTAAAAAACAAAATGGTATACTCTATTACTAATCAAATTATCTATCATATTAATGAAGCGAACATTCTATAATGACGACATAATTAATTATTATAAATGTATACGCAAATTAGTCACCATGCATGGTATCTAATAAAACACATTCAGAAATTTTGTATTATGTTTGTTCCCAAACTTACAATAATGTATAGTCTGAATTGGGTTCTTAGTCTTCTATACCCCCCCATTTCTCCATCAAGTATGCTTTGATTCTACATGCTAATATTATAGATTTGTAAAGCATTTTGTGATAGGGCATGTCTGTACTTTTTATGAAGTTTAGATAGATATAATAATGACCTAGTGTAGTGATTTTTTTTAATAGTACTATTAAATCATAATTAATATCAACCCAATTAAATTAATTA
This sequence comes from Sapria himalayana, assembly GCA_029783825.1. NCBI lineage: Eukaryota > Viridiplantae > Streptophyta > Magnoliopsida > Malpighiales > Rafflesiaceae > Sapria > Sapria himalayana. Next base: position 1,247,439 of record JAREIK010002645.1, on the reverse strand, counting down.
AAACATCTACAATCTAAAAAGAATAGAATTACTATGGAATTTATTGGGTACCTAATTAAAGACTATAAAATTTGATTTATTAAGAAAAATAACTAAACAGAATTCATCATCATCCACCAACAAAAATTATAGTCTCAACAAATTATCAACATGAGCAATGACACCAAAGTGAAAGGTTATGGTTAAGCTGTAATTTCTTCTTTGAGAAAAATAAAAGTGTCTCACATTATAACCACAAAAACTTGATTAGTATATAAATTTCCACTTGTTTTTTATGTCCTTCTCTACAGGGCAAAAATTCAAATGTATAAAAACTCATAAATTAAAATATAAGATATATCCTGAATTTAAATAATTTCAGTACTTTGCTCTTCTCCACCTTTTGTTATTATTTTCTTCGTCCTCTTTTACTATTCTTCTTTGAATTTCAAGATAGCACACAATCTGTTGATTTGTAATCCATTAAACCTTAAAAAATTAATCATTAAAAGAAAAAAAAGTTAAATTTATCGTTAACACACCAGAACTCAACAAATAAGCACCATTTAGCTCATTGCCGATTTAAAATTTGCAAAACTCATTATTAATTTCTCATGAAATTATAATGAAAATAAACAAAAGAACACACATAGAGAGAGAGAGATGGATAGATAGAGAGAGAGATGTTTGTTTGGTATGGTGCTTCAAAACGACGCTGCGATAGCAGTGTGTTCTGAGAGACGAATTCCAGAAGTGAAAAAACCTAATTAGGTAGAGACAGCCATAAGGGTGAGAGACAGGTCAGAGATGGAACAAATTGGAAAACAAAATAATTTTATATTTAACCATTAATTATATTATTTCATAAATAAATAAATTTATGGTTAATAGTTTATGAAATTTTTATGGTTAATTTTTTGTAATATTATTTATAAATTAATGAAATAAATTTTAGAAATAAAATAATTAATTAATGGTTATAACAATGGAGAAAAAAAATTATTACTAATAACCATGAAAACTAATAATTGGTAATCAAATTTTCATATTATTTCATTTATTAAATAATATATTATTTCAGATAACCATAAATAAATTTTATAAATGGATAACCATACAAATTTTATAACATCTCAATTTAATAAAAAATAAATAATCAAGTTAATAATGGATAAGTAACATATCAAAAATATTCAAACAACTAATAAAATATATGACCATTAAAATAAAAATATAACTACAAGAAATTATCAGTTTATCTACGGAAATATAGTTAGAGAAATATTCTCTAGCTAATTTATGAGGGATTAGCAATGAAATAATAAGAGATGTTTGATTTTAGATTTAATGTTAAATTTGCGACGGATTGGTGATAGATTATAAATCAAAATTTTCGATGAAAAATATCCCTAGCTAATATTGTCATTGATTTTGGCACAAAGATTAGCGAGAAATTCAGCAACAATTTTAGAGATGGATTTTCCCTATCTAATTAGATCGAGAAAAAAGCTATCACTAAATAATGATCTGGAAATATTATTTTTACAAATTTATATTTATATCAAGGGATTAGTCCTTAAATTATTATTTTCACAAAATATATGCATTTAGCTAGGGATCTTTCCCTAGCTATCTAAGTTGGGATTATTGCTGTCGTTAAGTCTGTACAGTATTATTTTTTGTTTTGTTTTATATATTTTTTGTTTTAACATTTGATGTAATTTTGTATATTAAATGTCTGCCATAATCTATCAACAAGGGATCCTTGAAAGGCGCCTTCTCATATAATTATAAAAATAGAATATTATAAATAAATAATTACAAAAATATATAAATACGAATAAAAATTTGTATTAATAAAGCATAAAATACCTATTTTTATGATTATTAAATTTTAAAAATATTTTCAAAAAATTATTTAAATTAATTAATAAAGATATTTAAATATTTTTTGTATTAATAAATACATTACATAATTAATTCTATAATTATAAACAATTTTAAAAATATTCGAATTAATAAATGAACATACATAAATATTTGTATTAATATAAACTTAAAATCATTATTTGTATGATCAAAAAAAATGTTTACGAAAAATCTTAATTTTCGAATAAACAATTATATATCTATATTTATAAAACTTAAAAAAATTATTTTAATGATTATAGGAATCTTTTTTTAAAAAAAATTTACTAAAAGATTTGATTTATTTGAATTAAAAAAATCATATTTTTCTTAAAATTTAAAAAATAAATAAAATTGATATTTAAGGATAAATAAATAAATATTTTAATTACATCAAAAAATTTTCGAAGAGTTATAACAAAAATATCTCAAAGTACTTATTAAAAAAATACTTCAAGTATTTTTATGGGTTTTAAAAATTTTTTAAAATATTACTAATGATATTTTTTTTATATTAAAAAAACACTTAAAATTATTTTTAGCACTATTAACACTTTTGAAAAGTACTACCAAACTAATCATAAGTTGATTTTAATTCAAATTTTATTTTTGCCCATACTCAAATTTATAAGAATTAAACCATCGAGTAAAATCTTTAATATTAGCTTTTTATATTCTATTATTATTAAAATAATAAATATATATTTTTTATGATCTTATTACTTTAAGTTATTTTAGGATTTTTAGAAATTATAAATTATATAAAATAATATGAATATTTATGCCTATACATTTATTTCATATTATATTCATTAAAATATATTGAATTCAAAAAAAAAATTATAACCATAAATATATATATATATATATATATATATATATGAAATAGTTTTTTATAATTTCATATTATTATTTTTTATTTATGAACTAATATTATAAAAATATCCATAAATTATAAAAAATATAAAATGTTATGAATTTTGTATATTAAATGTCTGTGATGGTGAAGGTGATGTAGGCTTAATAAGGGTAATTTTAGGTTTTTACCGAGAAACCTAAAATCAATAGTAGGAAACGAAAGTTCTCGTGCGTTCAATAGAGAAGAAAAGTCGATCAATTGCTCCAAACGCTAAATCACAGATAGAGGAGCAAATGAGAGCGACGCGGAATCCTCCATGAATGTAAACCCTAATTTTATTTGAAGGACATTTTGGTAGAACTCACCCATCACCAACTTCTGTTTATCTTGAAATCGGACCTGGAACTCGACTAACTGATGCCGCTTGATCGTTCGCATGTTTATACTAGACCGCCAAGTTCAACCATGACAGAGCGGGAACTTTCTAACACATTGATTAATCTCAAGGTCAGGCAGTTACTGCTTAAGATTAGTAGTGGCATGCTGTAATCCAGGGCGAGGAAAAATTAAAATGGATTTTTCATTGGATTAAGTGGTTTTGCTTTTTGGTTAATGATTTTCTTCTTTCTACATGAATGAAGCTAAATGTTTCTTTCACTATTTTCCCTTTGAGAGCCAGTTTTCTGTTTGTACCAACTCAAATTCAATCTCTAGGGTACTTTCTGTTCATTTGCATTGACTGAAACATGATGAGAACATAACAGAGACATGGAAATCCATGAAAAATTGCTGCTTAGTGAATTATTTTTCATGCAGTAGTTTATGCAAAATCAAGAAGTTGAGAAATGGTAATGTTTAGTTTCTTGTTGCTAACTGATCAAAATATACAGAGGAATGGCTTGATCAAACATCTGTGCAGCCAGTTTACTTGGCATATCTTACTCCATGGAAATTGAGTATCAATTCCTTTGCAATTGTTCTCTTGCCCCACTAGGTTTAGGCTAAAAAATTGTTGCTAGTAACTACTAAACCAATTAAAATGATAATGTTATATACCCGTTATCTCACTACTCATGGTTGATATTATTTCATTTTGTAGGAAGTTCTCTTAATGTTGACTCCGAGATTAATTTTGATTTAGGTTTTGTTATTTATTATGTTTGTTGTATTATTTATCATTTATTTTTTATTTTTTTACTTTATGGATGAGTGTGTCAAATATATTGACTATCCCAACCCAATTGGATGCTCACTGTATGTACATACCATATTATGCTCACTGTATGTACAAAAGATGCATGTAAACCCTAGGCGGAGGCAGTAACCAGTAATCATGCTCACCCTAACTCAGGTGCACAACATGCTTCAAATGTGCTCAGTGTTCCTTGTGTGCGAAGAAGGCACCGGGCATGCTAACTCACTCCCATGATGTGTAACGAACTTCTTTTTAAATTTGGTTTAATATAAAATACTTAAGAAGCACAGACACGGACATGGGGATATGACACGGCAAGATACGGGGGCATGACAAATTCTAAAAAACTAGGATACGGACACGGCTAGGATACGGCATGATAGAAAAAATAAATTTAAAAATAAAAATTATTTTTTTATAAAAATTAAGTATTTTATAAAATAAAATAAAATAAAATAAAATATATATTTTTTTAAATTATAAAATAAAAATGTTGTATTGTATTTATAATTATTTTATCTATAAAATAATATTTTAAAATTACCTTATATTATATAAAAATATATTATTTTATTTTATTTAATAAAAATATTTTATTTTATTTTATTCCAGTATGAAGAATATATGAAAACATGTGACTCATGTGACATATAATGACAATCTTGGTAAAGGGGGCGTGATAAAAAAAAAAAGTCTACTTGTGTTCCTCTAAATGTTTGGATGAATTATGAATACTTAAATAGCGAGAAGTTTAAGTTATTGTGCCAGACAGCATCACACGATTATCAATCAGATAAAGTAGATGAGGAATCAAGAACTTCAAAACATATTAGAGGTTCAAAGACAAACAATCAATATTTAGTAGATTTGATAAAATTATCTTTAATAATTTATTATTATTAAAATTTTGTAAATTCAAACGATAATATATGTATGATAATATATATAATAACTAATAAGTTATTATATATGGACTGATTAAATGTAATGATTAACTTCATTATTATATTAATTTTTAGTAGCATGATGACAGTTTCATGTTGACATTATAAATTTAATCTAAATATAATAATGATGAATTATGTTGTATTTTAACAATTATAAGAAAATTGTGGAGAATATGATTGTCATTAATTCATAATTGATAGATCATTCTGCAAAGACATCATATATTAATATTGGGCATATTTATATGTAACTACACATATAATTTACCATATATATATAACTATTAAGTTATATTTCTAGGAAGTCAAATCAAACATTGAATGTCATAAATAAGTGAATGGATTTAGTGACATTATTGTAATCAGCAGTTATCAAGTGCATGATGATTCTTTATTCAAATCAGGATTTGAAATCCCACCAAAAATAAATCAAGAAAAGCCATAGCAGGAATGCTCATACAGATATGATACTGAAAGACTACAACAACGTCGAAGAGGGGTCAGGTGCTCAGCCATCGGCACCACCCTAAGCCCCATCTTTACATTGCTTCGAGCAGAAGCAACCACGTTGGATGCCGCCACGGCATTTCCCAGTAAGAAAGTGCTGTTTCTGGCAAGAAACTTTACAGGATTCATCTCTGACACAGTCTCCAGTAGTATTATAATTAAATTGCAAACAGTTCTTAGTCTTAGCTTCAGCCGCCATTGGAGCAATATCTGCTTACATCAAATATAACAGGAGCAATCCCCGTCCAAATGGCTTAATGTACTGATCGTGGTATTTATGAGATGTTAAAAAAAAGAAAAATAAGAGGTAGAGAATTAACCAGTGGCCATGGAGAGCAGAAGCACAAGCACGAGAGCTGAAAACAGTCGTTGAGGGCCCTTCATGTTCAACCTTGTGAGGACGATAGGCACAGGGTTGGGTCATTATATAAAGGTTTGGTTTGGCTTGGGACGTTCAAATTCTCTCTGATATGATCCCTGACTTATTGTCTGGTGTAAGCTGGGAACATCATCTGGAACTGTGCGTTTCCATATCTCTCGTCTTTTTTTGCGGCAGCATTCTCGCCTCTTTGCATGATTTCTCAAGGGACTGAAGAAATTTACCCAATTTCAACGTTTCCAAATCTGTCTTCATATTTTGCGGCAGCGTTCTATGATTATCTCCTCTCGGCATGATTTCTCAAGGGACTGAAGATAAGTTGCCCAATTTCAACGGCTCCAAGTCTGTCATCAAATATTTTAATGTGCTGTCAGCGCCATCATATTTGCCCAGAGGTAATTGTCAAATTTATATCACCAAGACTTATTAATTATGATCCAAAAAAAAGGATACCCAACTTTACCTGCCATAAACATCAGCACAATTAGAAAATAAAAAAAAAAAGTTTCAAAAATTTGAACAATTAGAGTTAATTTAAAGATTGTTTCATGTGGTCGGAAAGTTAACTTTTAATTAAAATTAAAATAAAAATTAAAAAATTAAAAATTTAAAAGTTTACTTTAAGCATCAAGTCAATACTTTAAGTAGTAGTTTAGACGCATGCTTCCATTTATAAGAATTAATATTAAGTTTTGCATCAATTGTTTGCCTGTGATTTCTCTAGGGTGTCCGAAATTTAATTTCTAGGATTTGGTAAGTTCACAATGACTTTGTTTGTTTGGTTGACGAAGAAGAAAAAAATGAAAGAATAGATAAATAATATCTCTTTCTTACTCTTTTAATCTCTAAAAATTTTATATTACTTTAAGTAGTAAGTCATGATTTTCAGAAAATAATCTATTATCTTGGCATTTTTCTTTTAAGCTTGAGGTTGCAATTGTATAAAATGATTACGATTAATGTATTTTTCTTTTAATAACACAAATTCATGATACTGGATAATAACTATGACTTAGGATTAATGTATTTGTAACAATATGTAATGGTGCTAAAAAGTCATTGTGACTTCGTGTGCCCATCTTTCTTGTTATTCATACAAGGTCGTGGTGTTAGAAATGGTTATTGCTTCTAAATGGTTTCTCATATCATAGTATAGCCATAACACTAAAAATTTGTTATGACATTGGTTTTGGGTTCTCTTGATCTTTATATGGCTATAATACTTAGAAAAGACCATGACACTAATAATATCTCTCATGTGTATCCAATGTCTATAACATTGTAAATGATTATGATATTGGTCTTCATTTCTCTCATATATCTTATTTTCATGATACTACAAAGATACCATATAACTGAAATTAACTCATTCATAAAATCATAGTTTTTTCTTTCAAAAGTCAGAACATTGGGAAATAGTCTATAATAATACTCTCGTTAATATTTCATGTCTCAAAAGTAATAGCATTGAATATACTTACCCTGATTTTAGCTCAAGTAGTTTTGATTTCGAAAATTTCATAGCTCAAAATTTATGATTTTGTAGAAAGGTTAAGGCTTCAACTTGAGACTAAGTAGTCATATTAAAGATAAAGTTGTGGTGGTCTGATATGACCATGACTTTTGGCATCAGTTTGCTACTTGGATCCAACAATATAAAAATAATATCATAACTATTTAAATTTATGAGATAAATATGACTTTTAATTTTTTATAATATCATAGCTACAAAGAATATGTTGCACAGTAGAATAATTATATTAACAAGTTGGTAGGGTCATTACATACAAAAATTATCATGACCAATTATGCTACGTTTTTGCTAAGAATTGATGCTAAAACTATATGAGACTTTATACTCTAATTCTCAGCTACAAATCTTTAAAAGCTTTATAATTTTATGATTATTCATCAAAATCTACACAATTAAAAAATAATAAAATAAATCTATAATTATCCCATTTCTATGCTACACAATATCACAAATCACTGTAATACATAAGAATAATCGATAGTTTGAATATCAAATATTGAAACATAAATTTCTTCTTCAAGTTATCTATAAAAAAATATAGCTTTGACATATAAATCAAACATATAAGACACAAAGTCTAATATACTAATTATTATAAGATGAATCAACAAATAAAAAATCTTATTAAAGTTGATACATTCTTTCTAAGCATTTATCTTTACCACAAATCATGCATGATACTATTCTACTTGATTTTTATTATCTTAATCTTATCGACCCATTTGTTATTAGTGAATTTTTTTCCACGTGGTAATGATATTAGTATCAATGTCTTATATTTGTGTAGAACTTTAATTTCTTTCTGCATTATTGACAGTCATAGAGATATATCTGAGTAACTTGCAGCTTTGTAAAATATTAAAGGTTCTCCATCCTTGGTTAAAAAATATGTAATATTACTTTTTATAATATACTTTGAGTACCAAGATAGCAGTATTCTATTATGAATTGGCCGACTAAATTTTGGAGCATTAGACATGACTTGTTCTTATATCTTATTCTTTGGTGCTTCTTTTTAAAACTTTTTTTAATGTGCTACTATTTTCATGCAACCTTTGGAGTTAATTTTTACAAATATAACATTCCTATTGATAGTGACATTGTGGGTAGTAGGATCACATAGATGATACCCATTTACTCTCTTAGCATACCTTAAAAAATATATACTTTCAAGGCCCCAGATCTATCTTTATTCTTTGTTGGGTGTGTACATCACATATGCAAGATATATAGATGATACTCATCAAAGAAATATATAGCAGAGTAATCTACTAACTTCTAAACCCACATCTTTATCAATGTCTTTAAATTGATTGTAGTTTATGATGTCCAATTTATCACATAACAAGTAGTATTAGTTGGGTTTTCTCAAAAAGAGTTATGTAAAACTTGTAATCCTCAATATATGTCTCAACCATTTCGCAAGAGTTCAGTTCATCCATCAATTCATTTATTATGTGGTGGTATGTATGTGATTGTAAATTATTGTTTGATACCTTACTACCTTCAATGTGAATGAAACTCATTGTGTTTATATTCTTTTTCATTATCTATCCTCAAGCACTTAATACTTTTGTTGGATTCAAGTTTCATCCATACTTTAAAGTCTTTATAAACTAGAAATGCATTCAACATCTTCTTGATTAGATAAACCAAACATATCTTTGGATAATCATTAATGAAATATACAAAATACTCTCTCCTCTTTGAGATATTTCTGATGATTCCCATATATTAGAATAAATCAAATATAGAATGAACTTACTTTAGGAAACTAATCAACTAAACACAAATTTATGATGAAAGTAATACAATGATCACAAAAAGGTAGATCTACAAATTTAAGCCATAAGGTAGTTTTCTTTTAGAAAAAATTATTAAATCATGTTTTGACATATTTTCTAGTTTGAGATGTTACATCATCGTTGATGCTTCACCTTTGCTAATTAATACTACACTTATATCAACTTCTTGTATTATTTTCTCTTTAAGTATGAATATATATTCTATAATCTTTTCTACGTTCATAATTATAAGTATGCCTTTCTTAATCTTTATTATCTCATTCTCAATATGAGTATTACCTCCAAGACTATCTATTTGTCCCAAAGATAATTGATTTTTCTTTGAGTTTTTTATATGTTATTACCTCTTGAATGGTATGAGCCATATAATCAAATATTTTTATTTTGATTATACTAATATTAATAATATTTAAAGCATGATTATCTCTCATGTGTACAAAATCTTCTAATATTAGTTCTTATTTGTGGAACTATTTATTTTGAGATATCATATGACAATTTGCTCCTGAGTCTAGCAACCCAGCATCATCAAAATATTTTTTACTTTCAACTATTATTGTAACTTTGTTATATTGAATGTTGTTAATATCATTGATATATATTATATTCCTTTGAGTGTTTGATGATTCAGCATCCTTACTATATCTTCGAATATCAATAATCTCTTTTGAAGAATTATTTTATATCATAATTGTACCACTAAAATTTTTTTTTATATCTTGATTTTGATCTATCATGATTATGACTTTCACTGAGGACATGTTATATTGATCTCTCTTATGTCACCATCAAAGGTTCTACTTGATGTGAATGTATTTGTCTATTCTTTTTGTTTTAATATCTACTTTCTTCTTCTAAGATAATGGTCTTATAATTGAAGACTAGATAGTCTAGATGAATTAAATAGACATTGAGGTAGAATCTCAACACATCTAACTTCTTTTATTTGATGAGTCAACATAGTAAGTTGAGAAAATAGAGTATTCAATATATTAATATGTTCAAATACTATTATGGATTCCATCTTTCGAAGAGTATAGAGTCTTCTCTTTTAGAAGATTTTGTTGTGATGTATCTTCACCTCATATAGTCTTATGAGATTATCTCAAATTTTTATTTACTATATCTTTTCTATCACACTAGATAATACTTCATCAACTAGTGTCAAATGCAGATCAGTAATTGTATTTAACTCTCTCATTCTACTTATCTTCATTAATTCCCATGAGATTTGTTCTAATTACATTTAAGTAATTATCATTTCTAAAAATTAATTTGATTTTCATTTTCATAATCAAAAATTATTCATATTGAATTTTGCTACTTACATTTCTTTGTCATTTATTTCACTTCTATAGTAAGCAATATATGAAAATAGTAAAAACAATTTATATTTAAACACGAAAAAAGTTCCATGGTAAATGGAGAGGTACAAGTCTCTCTTAAAAATCATAGATATTAAGGATTTTATCACCCTTTCGATATTATTTTCCTAGATATGCATTAATCATAAAAGTTATTATCATAAACTCAACCTTTGACATCACTATTATAAAAATAGAGCCCCTAGCAATAATTTGAAATAGAAAATTCAATCTCAAAGTATTAAAATAAATAAGATAATAAATTAAAGTTCAAACTAAGAAGAATTTGAGATTTGATAAATTATATAAGAGGAGAAACCTCCTTTTCTATTAGAAAAACCAAAAATCAAAAATAAATTCCAATGTGATCAAGGTAGAATTTTACCTATACATTTGCATGCACCATTTGATGTTACATTTTTCCATGAAGTAAACATAAATAAATGCTAAAGAATCATTTTTTCTTACAATATTTGGCAGACAATTTCATGCACAAAATAAGACTTTCTTAACTAAGATTCAAACTTCTATAATATGTAATCCATGTAAAAATTAAGTCTAGAACATAAATGTTTAACCTAAATATATTTGTGTTCATCACATTATAAATTGCAGACAATATTCTTTAGTTTAGAGTATTTTTGGAGCTTCAACAATTGGACAACATCAACCATGACATAATTTGACATCAATAGAGAGCAATTTGTGGGGAACAATTAATCTCATTAAATCCATACAACAACAAATAAAATCAAGCAAAATTAAGTGGCTAAATAAAATTCAGATGGGGTTGAGGATAAAACTCTTTACTCCATCTCAATTTTTTGTTTTCTTCATTTTTATTTCACACAATGTGCACCCATCACCCATGCACACACCTCTTCAAAGGAAAGATCAATCACCCTATCTCCTTATTTGTAGGTGTAGATTAAAATGAAAATTTGCACCACTTGTTTTCCATAATAAAAAATAATGAAGAATCTTTTTTTTTTCTTTCTCCTATCACAAACCCATTTTATCTCTTCTTCCTTTTTTATTTTTACTTTGCTTGAGTATTATGTATGTTGTTAGTCCGATGGGTTAACCAAAAATAATAAAATATGTTTTGTTATTTTTTTGGAAATATCCTCATGCACCTGCCACTACAAAAAAAATACAATAAAATAATACTCAATAATAAACTGAGGTTTTCACCTTGGTCACACCCATCACAAACAACAATTTAGATGAGTGTAAGAGAAATTATAGAAAAAAAATTTACACATTAATGTCATTATCATCACCATAAAATTTACAATACAATATTTTATATACCATAAATCATTAATTATGTTGGGTCAGCTTGAGATGGGTAGATTGGATTTTTTTGTTTTATCTGTTTATTTTTTTTTTTTTTTTGAAGAAATGTAGTATGGTAGACCAAGAAGCACATAGGATTATAAAATCTCATGTTATGTTTTTAAAGAAATAAAAAAAAATAATCTTTAAGAAAACATAGACTTTTCCATTTTCACAAATAGAGCATGCATAGGTGTCAAATGGGCCACCCGAAGTGCGGCACAGTTCCGGCATGCCTGACCCATCACGGCAGGATATTATAGCGTGCCAGTGCCCGTGTCAGGTGGACCCTTGGCACAAATCATGTCGTGTTATGCCGTGGGTCTTCAGCTTGCTTGTCATGCCAGGCACGACCTGGGTGTGTGGCACATGCACATGGCATGGGTAATGACGTGCCGACCGGCACACTACGGCCGACGCAGTGATGCCCGACGGGGGACAAACAGCGACACCCAACATGCGATGGCAGCGTGGTAGCAAAGCCCTAATTTAATCTTAGTCTTAACCTAGAATGACCCAACATGATCCAAACCAGCCCATACCCGAGCTGATTTCGGGCTGCGGACCTTGCCAGGCTTGCCCTCCAGTAAACCATGCCTTGCCAAGCACGGCACGGTATAGAGCTGTGCATTTTTGCTACTTTTCTAGTTTTGAATTTCAAAATCTAAGGCACAATAAAATTATCTCTTTACTCCTCACATTGATTTGAATATTATTAATTATTTATGTGATTGTGTGTGTATCGTAATATCACTACACAATATATGTATTGATGTATGATTTATTTAATATTTATAGTGTGTAGATTATATTTATAATCACAACTTATTTATAATAATTCATCGTGTGTAGTATGGATGCTACTTGTTTTTACTTTTATTTATGTGCATTATGGTATGGCGTAAGGAATTTGAACTTAGACAACGTTGACAATTTATAAGTTATGGGCACGATCTCTTCTTTGGTCCATAAATAGTGATGTTATTAATCTCTTTGTTGATTTTGAGCTGTAAATATGATGAACCAATCATATCACTTAAAGAATAACACAAAAAGAGATTCGAAGTATTTATACTGGATTTTTGATCTCTATTATTTTATATTCTAAAAAATATAATTTTGGGCATTATGTATTTTACGGATTTATTGTACATGTAGACAAGTCTTTAACATATATATATATATATATATATATATATATATATATATATATATATATATTATTCGATCTAACGTTGTTAATTGAACTTTATGTTCAATAAATTATATATTTTTTTTGTATTTTTATATTGAGAGTTTTTATTCATTTTGGGTTGTTTTTTTTTATTTATTTCCATTATATATTAAATATCATTATTGCTACTGTGTGGTTTCGAATAAACCACACTATCCAAATGTCCTACCCCAATAAATTTTTCTAGTATGTATTTTCAAAAATTTAGTAATATTTTATTTTTATTCGATTAGATATTTATTATATTTTATAGGAGATCTAACATTAAAATTTTTTTTTTTCAAATTCATGCTTATATTTTTAAAAAATACCAGATGAAAAGTTATCTAAAAAACCATGTCACTTATGTGCCTCTTAATTATTTATCTCAAATGAATGAAATTTATATATCAGTTTTTTTTTAAATCATGAATTAGGTATGATAGTAACTTTCATCATAAATTGCAACAAGAATTGTAATAAACTCTAAGAACCAATGTAGTTTAAATGATATCAATGAGAAATAACTCAGAGAACAGAAAGATCTGAACAATAATGGTCAAACGGAAGGGGCTAGAGGCTTTGCTTAAGTTCTAGGTTTTATGTCATGATCAAGGCGCACTTACCTATCTACCAAGATTCAAACACAACACCCACCGGCCTCAAAGCAGCACCCAAACAAAAGGTAGTTGGAGCGGAAAACGCATGCCTAGGCCAAACCCTATTTCCAATTCTCCCTAATAAATCGAAAAGCTTATCATTTTTCCCAACTCTGGCTAGTTGTTTTCCAGGTTCACTGATGGCCGAACCAGATGTCTTCACTCTCTCGCAAGTTGCAGAACACCGCTCCAAGAATAATTACTGGCTTGTGATAGATGGCAGAGTAATATCTTCCCCTCCACCCTTTTCTTCCTCCACTCTTTTCCATCTCTCTCTCTCTCTCTATTAAATGGAAGAACATGATAACAATGCAGATTGACCAACTAAATCATGGCGGAAGTGAGTCTTCCTCTTCCCTTCAGTTTGACCTCATACAGATAAGCCCAGACCAGACAACTACTATACAAGAACAATATATATCATAAATAAATCACGTTGGCCCTAAAATATTGTCTGGATGATGGCTATCGATTTGAACAATAACTAGGTTGTAGACGTGAGCATGTTCTTGGAGGATCACCCTGGAGGAAGCGAGGTGCTGGTGGAGGTAGCGGGAACGGATGCGACGAAGGAGTTCAAAGATGTTGGGCATAGCAAGGAAGCGCACACTATACTTCTTAACTACCAGATTGGCGTTCTGAAGGGCTATCGGTTTGAAAACGAAGATACGAGCAGAGATTTTGCTTCCTCGACGGAATCGGCCAACCAAGAAGAAATGAGTGCGTTCGTAATCAAGGATGATCGCGTGCCCATGTACGTGCCAGTTCTCCAGTTTTCAATCCCGCTCTTGGTTGCAGTTTCCTACCTCTACTGCAGATTCGCTTGAAGTAGTACCGTTTCAAATTGTGAGGTTGTGCCATGAAAACCTAATGGAAGTAGTGTTGCTTGTTTCATGCACGAAATTCAAGAATAGTATTGAAATTAATTATCAATCTAACAAAGTTAATTTATTTGGTATTTTTAATAAAATTTTTTAATTTTTCACCATTATTAAAATTATCCTAATATATATATTTATTTCAAATTGTCCAAAATATAATATATATACATATATACTTCAAATTGTCCAATATTATGCATATATTGAACCTACCCAAATTTATATATCTATATATATTATTCAAAAAGAAATTTAATATATATATATATATATATATTATACCATAAAATTTCAATAACAAGTAATACGTCCAATCGTGGTCAGCCCATGTTTTCTCTCTCTATGTTTTTTTTTTAATATATTTGATAATTAAAAATTTTACCATTTTTATTTTAAGTGTTTAACTCCATACCATTTAAAATCATAACACATTTTCTCATTTAAATTAAAGATTTATTTGATAAAACTGAAAAAATTAAGTACTGAAAAATAAGTGCTAAAAAATTAAGTACTGAAAAATAAGTGCTAAAAAATTATGGCTGAATTTTATAAGTGTTGAATTTATATTGAAAAACTATATGATAAATTATTATTAATTGAATGCTGAATATAAATAATATTGTTTGATAATTGTAAATGCTGAATACTAAAAATGATGTATTTTACATATTTACCCTTATTATCATTGTATTACATATTATCCAACATAATTAAATTTTCCAATGAATTTTTTTTCACTACAATTATTAATTATTAAAATAAATAAAATCTCTAAAAATATATTCATAAATAAATTATAAATCCAAAAAAAAATAAAATTATTTAAAAAATAATCAATACAATATAAATTCTTTAAAATTATCCAGATATTAAATATAAAAATAAAAATTAATGAATAACTAGTTTATTTGTTATTTCATCTCTTAAATTAATCATGAAAGAGGGTTAGAGTTAGGGTTTGTGGTGGTGGAGAAAGGAGGAGGAGAAGACAGATTCACAAACTGAACTGTTGTGTGAATGAGAAAACGAAAAAAAAATGAAAAAAAGGACAAATTGGTAATTTTTTTAAAAAAATTTTGTTGAAAATTTTTTAGCATCATTAAGTAGGTATCTACCTACTTAAAATTTTCAATGAATTTTTACTTAAAATTTTAAATTTTTAATTCCCAATATTTTTTATCAAATGCACTTAATTTTTCAAATCATTGAATTTCAATGGTTTAAATATTTTCAAGTGTGTTATTAAACAGCCCCTAAGTTAATAAACCAAACCAAAATATATTAAACTCAAACCAAAATTAAACTAACATTACCTACCTTAAACACTGACAAACCCAATAATATACTCATCTTCTCCAAACATGTCATTGATTAAATTTAAAAATATTTAAGTCATAAAAAATTTATTTTTTTTCATAGACCACAAAACAAATTCTTGCTCCTCAATTGAGAAAAGATTTCCCAAAAATTAAAAGTATAACAATATCAACTCGTGATGTTCACTTTTTCCTTCGAGTCATTTACTCCAACTTGATACAAGAGCAACCAAAGTAAAAATGTTCACTTTTATTTCCAACTCATAAGCTGTCTCTTTGATGAGTGTCATGTGTGATCCTCGGGAGTAGTTGAAGTAAAAGTTATTTTTAAGGGATTTTTTTAAGATTTCCACTTGTCTTAAGACAAAAACCTGAGTAATCTAGATCAATTATACTTCATCTCCTTGAATAAGGGGATAAATGCATATATAACTAGGTAACTTTCAAATAGTTAGCGTGGAATATTTTCCTATGAAAAGCAAGTCACCCACACAATCATATGCAGGTTTATGCAGTTTAGTGTCAATACTTATAATTTCTTAGTAAATATTTACTTGATCAGAGCAAACGATAACTTGGGTAATAGAAAAGGATTTTTTCAGTTTTACCTCTCACTATAGTCAATGACCATTTTGCTAAGTTTCATTTACCTTTTTTGAATTTCTCAAGAGGATTCATACTATCCAATATTCTCAAGGATAATATACTCATTCCAATATTAGGGATATATCGAACAATATTGATAGGCAATTGGTATTTCTTATTTATCTCTAGACAAATATTCATGATATTCAATATTATCGATATCCTTCGGTCGTTCACCTTAACTATTCAATAGTCTCCTGAATGATTATGACATATAATTGTGGTAGATACCTTGTAATATAAATTTTTCTACTTAATTTTATCCATATTTTCTGGTTTTGGATCATCGAAAGTCATTCAAGTAAATCTCTTTCATTAAAAGATCCATCGCTCTCTTTTTTTCCAGCTCGAATAATTAGATGATTCTAACCTAATCATTATGAATAAATTATTTTCTGTCCATCCTGAAAAAATAATCTAGTCATGAGAAAATAAAAAAGTGTCTAGATAATTAAAACTCTGTATTGAATTCTTGGTCTGAGAAAGTTAATTAATTTGATGTTTGTCTTTTAAAATCTTTTGAAATACACAATAAATTTCAAACAACTTGTTGGGTTTACAGATATTCTATCGAAAATTTATTTATGTATATATATATGCATATATGAATCCACCCAACTTTATATATGTATATTTATTAATGAATATATAAATATATATATTCATTAAATTTCCACAAGCACACCCATTCACAAACAAATATTTTTTCCTAAAAAATGGCTAAATATTCACACAATCAATATCGCATAATTTAAAATATTTCAATGTCCAAATTGCAACAAATAAATAATAAAATAACTAAAATAGAAACACCTTTAATTTGTGTATATAATTTCTAGATCTAGTAAAAAATATTAAGTACCATGAGCACTGCAATGAATTCCACGAGAACAATCTTCACACGAATATTACTTGAGCACCACATGAACATGCAGTTCCACCACATCAACTTTGCATGTCCACCACATGAACACAAGCTTTCCTCCAGAAGTCCTTGAAAAAAAAAAGAGAAGTAAACCACTATATCTTAAATTTATTACATAAGCTTTTTTTGAAGCTTTTATAGTTTTTGTTACAGAAACTCATTGAAGAAAAACCTCCAAAAATGATATAGAAAATTTATCTTTTTTTTTTTTGGATTTTAAGAAGAGAAAACTCAAATAAGAAAAAATGGAATAGTCCTCATTTTTTTTATTAATACTAAACATGCACACATTGTGCACAAGAAAGAAGCTAAATTTCTAATAGTCACAATCCAACAAACTTCCAAAATTCTTCATTCATCAGTAATCAACATGTGTTTTCCCTCTTATTGCTTTTGTTTTTAAAAATTAGTTTTCAGTGTATACATTTTTCCATTTTTATTTTTATTATTAATTCCATTACATTTAAATGAGAGCATCTATTCTCATTTATATTAAGGTAGTCAAATTAAATAAATTAAAATTTAGACCAAATAAAAACAAACCCAGTCTACCCCAAACCCATGTGCACCCAACAGAAATGAGTGCTATAGATATACTTGATGCATTTCATAATCAAGGATGATCACATGCTCAAGTATGTGTGAATTCTCTAGTTTTCAATTTTGCTCTTGGCTTCCATTTTCTACCTCTACAGCAGATATACTTGATGCATTATCATTTCAGATAGTGAGATTATACCATAAATCTTAATAGAAAAGATATTTCTTTCATGCACATAATCAATGATGATTCTATTTGATTATATGCTATAGATTTGATTATTAGAATTCCATTTGCTTCCCATATAACTAGAGGTAACATTATATGCTATAGATTTGGTCATTTGATTGTAAATTAATGAATGTGAAACACAACTAGAAGCTATTAATAAATGACAAACATTTTTTTTTCAATTGAATCTTGAATATCCAATAACTTTATTTTTTCTTAAAGTTCACAATTCAAATTTGATAAGTTGAAAAAGGGGATTTGGAGAATTTTTACTTAATATTATGGATAGTGTAGCATTTTTTTAATAAAAGAGATTACAATCAAACTAGATATGAAAAATATCATGTATCAGTGATTATTAGATATACAACTTTTTATTTTCCATGTGTACTCTCTTTCATTTTTTTCCATGATTTACTTCTTGAGAGCAAAATTATTTGAAATTTTTCTTCACGGTGAAATCCTAATATTTAATATTAGAGCATTAGATCCAAAAGCATTAGTGTATTTCTCTTCTTGTCTTCCTCTAAAACTCTTCTTCCTTCTTATAAACTCTATCATGGTCTATTAAGTTTCTCTAATATAGTTCATACCTAATCTTTTAGATCTGAGTTGTAATGATGTATGACTCATTGAAATCAACATAGATTAACCAAATTTGAAGGTGAGGACTGATGACATAAATCTTGTGTAAATCGAAAATGTTTAGCATATCATGACCTAGAACCTAAAATTTAAATGCAAAAACCTTAAATATAGAGTCCGTATAAGATGCTTTTTTTTTAATTTCTTCAAAACAAGCATTAGTTTTTCACTCCCCACAAAATATTTTAATTAAGGTAACCAATCTTTTAATATTAAAAAAAAATATATCAAACTTATAACAAATTAAAATTTAGTGCACTCAAATACATTAATTCTAAACTACCCTTTAGTGATACTCTCACTTAAGTCTCGCCTCACCCTCATCCTCACCTTTGCCCCTTGCCCTCGCTCCTCGCCCCTCTCTCCTTACCCTCGCCTCTCTCCCCTTACCCTCGCTTCTCTCCCCTGCTCCATGGAAATCTCAATGGAGCTTTCTGGAGGTTCTCGCTTGACCTCCACAAAAGGAGCTTTAGCGAGCTTCATCATTGAGCTCTATCGAGCTTAAAGGTGGAACTCAATGGACCTCTATGAGCTCCTCGTGGAGCTCGATGTAGCTTGACAAAGCTCCTCGAGTTCCTTTGTGGAGCTCGCTGGAGCTCCTCCAGGGAAGACCCCTGGGAAGCTCCTTCGAGCTTTTCGTGGAATAGGGAAGAGGGGCGAGGGGAGATGGCCGAGGGCAAGGAAGGGTGAGGGCAATGGGCAAGGGCTAGGACGATGGAAAGGAGAGAGGGACGAGGGAAAGGAGAGAGGGGCAAGGGGAGAGGCAAGTGAGAGTGTCGATGAAGGATAGTTTAGGATTAATGTATTTGAGTGTACTAAATTTTAATTTACTAAGAGTTTGGTGGCAATTTTTTAAAAATTAAAAGATATGTTTCATTTTTAAATATTTTTTGATGAGTGTAACAAAACACAATTCCCCCAAAAATTTATAATTATTAAGTTATGTTAGTTTAATTATAGATCTATTTGTTGATTAATATTATATGTACGACAATAAATTAATTAATTAAATATTAAATGTGAGATAAATAATTTTTAAAAATATACGTCAAAATTACATGAGACTCCATACTCTATCCCTTAGACAAACACCTCCAAAATATTTTTAATTTATTATCAAATTTTGCAAAAAAACTTTAAAATTAAAAATTGATCCATAACTATTCAATTTTCATGTCTATATATCATTAGAAATCTCCAAATTATATAAAAATTTTTGGTAGTTTGACCAACAAACACATATCTTTTTTAGGGAATTCATCAATTATCCTTCACAGTTATTTCATATGTGCATTTTTATGCTCTGGCATAATGTGTCATATAGACATAAAGTGATATTTTAGCCAATATAGAAACATTTATATTATTGAGACAATGCTTTTGAGACGAAAAAATATATATTTAAAATATTAGATGATAACTCTAACCTTTTTATTGCTTATTTGTATATATCATAAAATCAAAACATAAAATTTACGAAAATAAAAATAATTCTTTAAATATTTTAAAAATAAATATTAAAGTTGTAGTAAGCCTCCAAGAATGAAGAGTTGAAGACTTATATCATTTTAAGAGATGATAACTTTTTAATTTAGTTAGCCTAAAATAAATACTCATTTACTCATGTATCTCCTATAGGTTTGGTTTAAATTATGCTCCCCCTAGTCCTAGTTTTTGCACTTTTCTCATTCCCTAGAATTCTCCTTGATTATTTCAAATTTTCTATGTTTATACTAGAATGATTAGGTATTAAATAAAAGTCAAAAGTTATGACTTTTAGGAATGTCATTTTCCATTTCAACTTTGTAAGAAAAAATTGTGATTTTATGAATGATCCAGAGCTTTGTTCTCTTTCTTGCATTAGATTGCTATGGCATTGGTAATTCTGGCGACTACATATTTTATCTGTGTAACACAAAGTCATTGAATTGAGAATGAGCCATGGTTTTTATATTTCTTTTGCATTAGATTTTCACATTGCTATGAATAACCATGACTGTAAAATTTATCTCTATAATGCTGAGTTGTGACACTTAAAATAAATATAACTTGTGTATTTCATCTTTGTAATATAAAATCACGACACTAGGAAAAAGACAAATTTGGTCATCTCTCTTAAGAAAAAAGTTACAATCTTGCGAATAGTTATGAGTAAAGTATATGCTCACTATAACTCTATATAGCTAGAAGATTCATTGATAGGTTAGCAATATGATGTTTTCCTTAGACTTGGATTTGCAAAAAATAGTCGTGGTACTAGAAGATGTAGTGACTTTTAACACTAGTGAGATACATAGTTACTGATATAGAATTAATGTCATATCAGTAAAAAATATTATGAACCAGTGTGACTATAATTCTAAGAAAGTTTTAAATTCGCAAAGAATGTGTTACACAATAAAATAATTGTATCTATAGAATGTAGAATCATGACGTATATAAATTACCATAACTATTTCTGTAGAGTTTCAGCTAAGAATATAGGTCAAAACTATCCTATGAGCTTAATATGGTTTAACAAAGTCATAACACAAGAAAATGTTATGACTTCACATAATTTTTTACTTTTCTCATTCTCAACAAATTACTAGGTCTCACATTTAACCCAAAAAAAAAAAAAAAACCTAAATCTTACTATTATTCATCATATTCAGATTTAGACTCAAAACCAAACTATGTAACTTTGAACTCTAATAATTGAGCTATGAGCTCTTATACCAAATGTTAGTATTACATTTATAAAAAAATGAATCACTCTGTTACATGATGTTATGGAATATCCCCCTTATTCAAAATGTTGAATATGATATCAAATGTCCATTTGATACCAAATGACAGGACTTGATATTGAGTATAAGGTTTCATTGCAATTCAAGAGATGGTGTGTGTGTGTGTGTGTATAATCTTTTAATAAAAAAAATGAAATTAATTTTAAAAATGCGATTTCGTATTTTTTGTAGAGTTTTTGAAATCTAAAATAACCCATAGTTTTTTTTAAAAAAATTAAATGTGATGGGTGGGCCAAATATGAGATTTCAAATTTTTTTTTGCCAAAATCACAATTATTGTTGAATTCACATGACATATTTTTTTTTAGAGATTGTGTTTTATAACAACAAAAACCAAAATAAATAAAAAATGATATTTTTTTTCTAAAATAAATAAAAGTGCACTATAACATAAAATAATTATGTTTTGATGCACTAAAAAATAAGAACATAATTTTTTTTCCATCCATGACATGTCTACACATTTTAAAAATAAAAAACATATATATGAATTATGAAAGTGTTCTAACAACATAATTAAATAGAAATAAATTAGTTTTAATCAATCACCCATCCATCCAAGTAAAATCATTATGTCAAATTAACAATGACAAATATCTATATGCGCGCACACACACACACACACACACACACACACACACACACATAAAATATTTTATATTTATGTTTATATATTTATTTATATATGTTTACATATCTGTAGATTTGTTTGTTATATGTGTGTGTGTGTGTGCATGTGTGTTTATCTATACATGTACACATTATTTTAGGACCCCATATGAAACAACCTTGTAATTTATTCTAATAGTTTGAAATTTGATAATTATTTTTTTTTTATTTTTGAAATATGCTATGTGTTACTGGTTACTGCACTGGCAGCGAAAATTGGGTTTCCTTTTTTCAGTTCACCATAATTAATTTAAGTTTTGGGTTATTCTCTTTTTGAAAAATCACTTATTTTTTTTAGGGCAACCACAACATGAAACAATTCTTAAGTGCGTCTTAAGCTTTTAAATTAGGTCCCCTTAGAAATCACACCGATAATGTTGCCGCAAAATATGACGACGGATTTGGAAACGCATTGTTCCAGATGATGTGCACACCAAGAAAGCTGAAAAACAGATCACATCCAATGAATGTATTTGAAAAAAGCAGACAATCCATCAGACTTCATGGAGAACTCGAACGTCCCAAACCTTTATATAAAGACCTAACCCTGTTCCTCTGATCGTCAGGCAGCTGCCGTCGTTTAATCTTTTGGTTGTCGGCAGAACTCTCAAGAATAACATGAAAGGCTTTCAACTTCTGTTTTCAACCCTCGCTCTTTTGCTTCTTCTCTCCTTCGCCTCTGGTTATTACTCACCTTTTGCATTTTCTTTTCCAAACATTTAATATTCATAATCATCGCTGCACTACTAGTCCATACTCCTTGCTTTTGGTTTTTCATTCAACTTGTGTGTGCAGAGTTTGGTCCAATGGCGGCTGAAGCTAGGACTTGTGAGTCTCTGAGTAATAAGTTCAAGGGGCTGTGCATCCGAGATGCCAATTGTGCTACGGTTTGCCAGACCGAGAACTTCCCTAGTGGCAAATGCCGTGGCTTTCGCCGTCGATGTTACTGCACGAAGCGGTGTTAATTTGCTTCTGACGTGTTCGAAACATCTGCGTTGGGTTTTGAGTCCTTGATGGTTGAATTCATTCGCCCTCTAACTTTCTTTGTCTGTCAGCCAAATCTGTATGAGAGCATTCTTGCAGAGCCTTTTCTTTTTTTCGTGTGATTTTAGTTCATTTTAATAAAGAAACCCGACAGCCATATTCCTTCCATTATTAGAAAACCTGAGCCGTTTTTCATCTCGTTTTGGCTGCTGGTTTATTAATCAACATTGAGATTCTAGTTGCTAACCAAGCTTCTCATTATTAAGTTGCATTCCATTTTAATAAAATTCTGTCATATTTTATGACTCGATTTAAAATAGCTACCGATTTGTAGACTAAAAATATCTAATCAAATATAATAAAATATTCTACAATAGCTGCTCTCAAATAACTCGTTATTTTATCAATCCATTTCAGCTATATAGAATCGTCAAATTAATAAAAAAAATCAGTTTTAAAATGGGATATTGCCTTAATGATGATATAATATTAAATGGTAATACAATACTTGTATCCATTGACATTATTTGGTTGTGCTTTCATTTGCTAAATTTTTATTCTTGTAGATGTTGCTCCACATTTAGTAGATCTCTTGCATATTTCTCTGGTAAATTCTCATTTGATTTCTCTTCTTGCATTACAACTAAAATATTAATTTTTATAGGTTTTGATTTCTCATTTTTCCTACCCGTTGATCTGTTTAAGGATCCATAGGATTCATGACATTCTAAATTTCACATTGGTTTGATGTAGAATGTAAGCATCTACCAGACTTTCATAATGTTTTTATAAAAATTCATTCCAACAATTGTCTAATGTAGAAAGATTTATAGAATTTCTTGTACACGTTCTTTGCATCTTGAATCAGAAAATTTTGAAAAGAATGTAATCATGTCATTAAAAAAATTATTTTATACCAGACTTAGGTTTGCATTGGTGGAAGAACTCAAACTTTTGATAATGTACTTTTACTTGTTCATTTACTTGCATATCATCAAAATAATATTAAGCTATGCTAAGATTATTTTTTTCCCATGATTAAAATTGTAGCCTCGTTATTTTTTTTGTGGGGGGTATATTTGAACATATTGGAGAAGATTGACTTATCTCATCGTTTAAATGAATTTCATCATTCATAAAATTAGTTTATCATGATGGAATGGTTACATGAAATAGACAATTTGTGCTTAGCAAATATTGATGATTCAATACTAAAATGTAAAATCAAAAAATTCAAATAAATAGTGAGACATTAAAATAAAAATAAATTACATTGTCTCATATTCCTAATTGATTTTGTTTTTAAAAATATTTAAAGTTTGCAAACCTAAAACAACTTAATTTAAATTTTCAATAAAATTTAGTTTGTATGCGTGTGTTACTAATACAGTCATTCTAAGACTTCTATGTATGATTCATCATACATGAGATTTTCAAACACATTTAATCATACCAATGATAAACATTTATTCATACAAAAAATATATACAATTTATATGATTGTGTTTTGAAACATATTTAATCATACAACTATATAAACACAAGATTTCAAAAAAAAATAATGAAAAATATCATGGATTTGAAAAATTCAAACCCTAAAAATGCATTTGCTAAATAAAATCCTCGTTTGTATGATTAAATCAAGGGTAGGACTGTAGAAACAAAATTCAGTACCGATTGAACTCAAACTAAAAAAGTATTTTTCTCAATCAAAATATAATGAAAAAAAATCATGGATTTACTAAATTCAAATCTTAAACAGATTTGTCAAATGAAAACATCATTTTTATGATAAATTACAGTAGAATAGCATAAACAACAAATATTCTATATAGAAATAACTCCAAAACCAAAAAAAAAAATTTGTTTTCAGAAAAAAAAGTAAAAAAATCATGGATTTTCTAAATTCAAACCATGGAAAAGGATTTGCTAAATGAAAATCTTATTTGTATGATTAAATCACGTAGAATAGCATAAACAAAAATTCATGTGCCGAAAGAACTCCAAAACCCAAAAAAAAAAATTCAGAATAAAAATTATGACTATCACCGGATTGCTAAATTCAAACCATAGAAATGGATTTGTTAAAAGAAAAACTCAATTGTATGAATAATTCATGGGTAGAACTGCAGAAACATAAATATTTCAGTACCAATCGAACTTGTTTTCATATGAAATTCTTCTATTCATGCGAAGATTATTGACAAGGAATGATGGATCCAGCAAGCCAAATGATGGATCTAGTAAGTCAAATGATGGATATGAGAAATGAATAGGCAAATACCAAGCCTATTGGAATTGATTTTTAAGATAAAGCTCTTTGAAATATCTAAACATAAGCAAATAACAAGCTTGTTGGAGATGCTCTAAATGGAACTATCTTTTGCAAGCCTATAAAAAAAAAAATACTCTTACTAACTTAAGTTGATTATTAAATAAGTTCTATTATCTAGCTAACTATCTCTCTCTCTCTCTA
Source organism: Sapria himalayana (assembly GCA_029783825.1). NCBI lineage: Eukaryota > Viridiplantae > Streptophyta > Magnoliopsida > Malpighiales > Rafflesiaceae > Sapria > Sapria himalayana. The sequence goes on along the minus strand of JAREIK010002645.1, from coordinate 1,221,650 downwards.
TATTTCTATCCCCCTCTTACTTTCACTTTTCAATTCTCTTCTTTTTATATAGGAAAGGAAAATATATTTTTCATGGTGTTACATTTTATAATAGTTATATAATATATCATAAACATTAGTTTGCTTGAAAGGTATTATCTAATCATAAACTTAAAGTTATCCTACGGTTTCCATATATATCAATATTTGATTTTGATTGGAAACAAAAATATATTTATTTATATTAGTAATTTTTAGTAGACTTAATTCTTATTATTTTGTTATATATCAAAAACTTATCAACGATGTCGAAACTCAAGTTGATAATATTTAATATTTTAGAAATAGACTATCTATCTTTGATCATTGGTACTAAGTAAACTATTGAACTTTTGATAAAAAAGTATCTACCTAGTCTATTTAGGTTTGGATGATTCCTTGAAGTGAATCAATATCATCCCAAACACATGAACATAAATGAGTATTGGCGATGATTATGACAATGTGTGAAATTACCAATATAATATTAATAATCCTTCGTATCCTTGGAAAAGGACAACCCCTATCATCAAAAGTAGATTAATACTAAGATAACACAAGAAGTATGTATGAGAATATATGGTATGAAAAGGCACTAGCCACAAACATATCGTATGCCCAAAAATTTAATTGATTTTCACTAAGCAATAATGGAAAAAAAAAAAAAAATCATATAAATGACTTTTACAAACAATAACTAGCAAACCTAACATATAATGATATTAATTTCTTTGGAGCTTATAGTGAATGCCAAACTATTTGATAAATAACGATAATATTATTTTTAAATTATATTTTTTTAATTAATTAAAATATTATTTTGTTGTTACATCAAACTCTAGTCATATTATTTATTATTTTAGTTGTATCTAGAATTAATGTGTTAATGATCTCAAGATGAATGGAGGTAATGTATGTCTTATTGATTATGAAACCACACAATTTTTCAAGATAAAGTATACTTTTTAGATTTCACATTAATAAACACCAAAGTAAGTATCATATATGCTACTGTAAATTAATTGAAGATTCTGGAAGAGCAAACATAATCATACCAAATAGAACTAGGTTCCATTTCAAAAAACATTTTATTCTAGCAAATCTAAAATGGAATTCCTCATCTTCAAAAATATCTAAAGAAATTGTTGTTATATTAAAATGGAGAATGAATATGATACAAAATATCTTTGCATTATCTCTATTTTTTTGGCAAGAAACGTAAAATGAAAACACTCTCAGGATTCTTCTATAAGTTCTATAATATAAATACAAAGCTTATTGAGTCATATGTTATCTTGAACTAGAAGTTCAATCACCAAAAAACTTTTTTTATTTATCATGACATGTTAGGTCACCATGGGTCCTCAATAATGTGGAGAATCATAGAAAACTCACATGGGAATCCATTAAAGACCCATAAGATTCTTTTGCCTAATGAATACTCAAATGTTATTTGCTCACAATGTAAGTTAATAGTCACCCCATCAATTAACAAAATCACATATGAGTCACCAATATTCATAGAAAGAATACATGAGCACACATGTGGACTTATCCATCCTCCACCATGTAGATCATTTTGTTACTTTTATGGTCTTAATAGATACCTTTATGAGGTGATCACATGTTTGTCTTCTTTTGACAAGAGAATATTTCCTTTGCAAGGCTCCTCACACAAATGATCAAAGTATTAGCCTAGTTTTTAGATTATTTAATTAAGACTATTAGACTTGACAATGGCAATAAGTTTACCTTTAAAGCATTACTAACTACTACATGTAAGCTGGAATAAATGATGGGCATCCTAATGCTAATAGCAAAACCGATAGGAGTTTAGCAAAGTCTTTCATCAAATATCTTCAATTAATAGCTCCACTCGTGCTAATGAAAACTAAATTGATGACATCTACTTGAGAACATGCTATTATGCATGCGACAAGTTTGGTTTGTATTTGATCAGTAAATTGATCAGTAACTTACCTTGAATACTCTCTTTCACAATGGGTATTAGGAGTACAATAAAATATTTCTTATTTACAAACATTTGGTTGTAGAGTCTATATACCAATCATATTTAAACAACACACTAAAATGGGCTATTGATGAAGATTTAGGATTTATGTAGGTTTTGATTATTTACTATCATATTATATATCTTGAACCCTTAACAGAAGATATTTTTATATCTCATTTTTAGATTATCATTTTAATAAGAGTGAGAGTTTCAGAAAAACAATGATAAATTGGTTAGAATACATATACAATGTCTTATTTTTGATCTTGATATAAATCAAAGTGAATTATATGTTCAATGATATATATGCATAATCTTGAAAATTAATTATTAGCAGATGCTTTTATTAATACAAAAAAAAGTTGCAAAGTGACATAACTCTGCTACAGATACTTTAGCACAAAATGTTGCCATTGATGAATAACTAGCAGACTAGTCTAAAATATGCCTGAAGTATAAGAGACCAATTGACTCAAAAAATATATTTTTTAGAAAAAGATAATACAAATGAGAATTAACACCCATGAAGAGGTATATGATAAACAAAAAGCCATTGTAAAGTCATATAATGACAAATAGCCCGTGAAACCATATCTAGCGAACAAGAAGCCCCTGTAGAGGTAAATATTAAACAAACGACTCCTAAAAAGTTTTCAAATATAGAAATAGCTTTTTAAGAGGCACAAGTATCTAAAACTATTAAATCCCATCAAAGTATATACATAATTGAGAAAATCTGGATCGAAGTAAAATCATTATCAATAATACTTTTCTTTTCCAAATGATATTAGATATAATAAGAAATAATGAGCATCCTGAACCACAAAATGAATGAATATCAAAATAGAAATGATTTCCTAAACTAGGAAAAAAAGTTTTGATTGCATAATTGAAATCGTTAATAAAATGCGGTATTTTGAATACGCACTCCAAATGCCTAATGGTGCAAAATCAACTGGGCACAAAAAGGTATTTATACAAAAGCAAAATGAAAATAATGAGATCATAAGATAGAAAACATGACTAGTAGAACAAGTTTTCTCATAGACTGAAGAAATACTTTTTTTTATCACGAAATGTAATCACATTTTTTATTCTAATAAGTCTGACAATCTAGGAAGGATTAGAATTGTTTCTCATAGATTAACATATGAAAATCCTTAAAAGATTTAAATTTCTTAAAAAAAATACAAAGACTCATAATATATGCTCAACCAATTTACAATGATCTCGACATAGATTGAAGTAATTCGAATGCATGTGGTACTGTCACCTCAATGAGTATTTATTGAAAGAAGGGCATGCAAATGACTGTATATGTCAAACACATCTTTATTAAGAAATCAAAGAACATAATTTATAATAATTATTATGTATTTTGATGTTCTAAATTATACTGAAACACTTGAAGAGCTTACAAGAACATCAAAAAACTTGAAAAGAAAATCTAAGATGAAAAAGTTCATGGGAAAACTAAATTTTATCTCACCTTGTAGATCAAAAATTCTTCCCGCTAGTATTTGAGTTCATCAATCAATATATAGCAAGAAAGTCTTATTTATTAATATTAATGATTCAGCATATTCAAGAATCATAAAGACTCATTTTTTTAAATATACTTTGATAATAATTTTTGAATACAATATTTATCAAAAGAGATTATATTAAGAAATATAAAACTAGATATTATTATTATATTTTATATATATATATATATATATATATATATATATATATATATATATATATATATATATATATATATATATATATATATATATATATATATGGTTACATGGTTATCAAAAGATATTATTATGTTTAATTTTTTTTGGTTACATTCATGAATTAAATAAATTTATTTGGATTTAAATTTTATAATAGGGTTTAGAGAAATTATATTTTTTTCATTAATTGATGTGTTTTTATTATTTAAATAAATGACAGGCGTTTTCCACAATCCAAATTTTCAACCCAGGTTCCTCTTTGCCCGGTTGCAGTTTTTGCCTGGCCTGCTTCTGCTATATAGAATAGGGCCATCCTTATTTTCGACCGGGACGGACTGGTTCTCCAGTCTTTGCGGTGGTGAGGTCTCTAGGTCTGCTCTTGCTCCAAACTTGGGCCAATTGATGAGAATGGCCGATTATCTAATTACTATTTCATATTGTTCTGATTCTCGATGCAATGAATTCTTTTATAATGTTCAATATTATACAGCATAATATCGCTTTTACACTTGGGTACAGAACGAGAACGAGAACGAGATGATGATAGTTAGTTGTTTCCCTATTGGAATGATAGCCCAGATGATGGCATCGTTGTTCGTATTAGCTCTATCTGATCGTTCTTACTTGTACCTACTATTTTGTTTGTGCGGTCGCCTAAAATTTAAGATTCCCTTGACGAAAACGTTTAGTAATCTGAAATTCCTCTTCATTTTCAGCACATCCGGTGCTCCCGCTGCGCTGTTCTAGCACTTCTTCATAGGTCGAGCGACGGGTATAATGAAAATGCAAGGAATCTGGGTAGATCATGGCGAAAAGCCGAGGGATCTTCACCTTATTTCGTTTAAATGTCCTGAAGCGATTTCACCCTAATGAAACTTCAACCTAAATTATTGAGTTTATGTGTTCTTCCCCTTTCAGACGTATTGTGCTACGATTGCAACAATTTCAAAATGTCTTAACAATTTGCCCCTTTTCATTATTGCCTTCCCTAAAATCGAGTTGTTTATATATTTCTCTACTTGTCAAGCAATCAAACAAACTACTATATCAACTTTTGAAACATTGTTAAAGAAGTAGCATTATCAAGAATATTTATGAATTTATGGTTATGTTTACAGATTTATATATACTTTCAAGAATGTTTTGTATAAGTGTGTGACATCTTTTTGCTGAGTGTTTTTTGCAGACATGTTTGCAATCCGTTGTTTTCAAATTAACAGAGCTTCGTGCAGAAGCATTGACCGCGGTAGACACTCCATATCCAATCATTTAATCCTTCCTTCTCGCAAACCGCAGCACTGATTTTTTTTAAAATACTTGTAAAGTAATAAAATTTTATTATCAAATTTTTACCTTTTTTTTGTGCCATATTACATTCCTTCCTCTCCAGATGTAAACTTTTGGTTGTAAGCGCAGTTTTCTTTGACTTGTGGTAGCATGTGCTAGTTTTCCTTGCTATACTCACAATAACAAATAGGTGGTTAAAATTTTCTGTGGCCTCACAGAATTCACAAGCTGAAATCTGTTGAGTGAAAAGTTGGTCTTTTGATTCCCTGCAACTATATTACCAGTGGCCAGATTTGAATTTAATAAGGATGTGATTTAGTGAGGAAATTTAAAGTCACATAAGCAATTCTTTATCTCCTCAACTCTACTAGGGATGTAATCAGGTTGTCCTGAATGGAGATTAGAGATTTCCTAAAGTGAGGGTTCCTTTTGGAGGCCTCGGTGTTCCCGAATCAGGTTGTCCCATAACACAATAATCCTTTCCTATAGGGGCAATTGAATCATCTTATGCTCTAGCACGTGATTTTCATCTATCAACGTAGCTTATGTTCATCTCACACTAAACAAGGAAGGGGGTGAGACTGCATATCCAGTGAAAATGTTGTAAGTGTTAAAAACATTTCATATTGAAGATCATGGTGCTATCGCAAGAGATTCTAATTACCCAATTGTAAGACCAAAAGGAAGGCTTACAAAGAGTAAAAAGGACAAACTTAGAGTAAGGGCTCAATTACCTTGGTAAGAGGGGGACATTATTTTTGAAACTTTTAACCTCACCCATCTATAATGCACCACAGACATTCGAGGAGGCATGAGGTCAAGTGCTATTTAAAGATTAAAAAGAGAGATGCCCCTTTGTCATTCATGTGTAGGGGCCAATAAGATTGTCTCCTGTACGTGGGTGCCCCCGGATGTTTGAAACAGGTCCCTACTTGAAAAGGTCTCCTCTGGCACATCAACATTATCTAGTCATATATGGCATTATGTGTTAATGGATACAACAATGAACTCAAGTATCCAAGAAGGCACCTAGGGCTAGAGACCTCTGGTAGGGGGCCTGTCTGGAAAAATCAACCCATGATGCAAGGTGCTGCGACCTAGATGCCAGACCATTCAACACTATTAACCCTAAATACCAACCTAGAGGTGCCCTTACCTTTCTCAAATAATCTCTTAATGAAATATTGAGAGAGCGACACCAAGTGCCCTTTCTCACCTAGCCTCCAAATCTCCAGATAACACATCAATTTTCTTTGTTTAATATGGGCCAATCACTTATAGGACTATAAGTGATTTTCCAACATAGATCTTCTCCCTCCCTCTTCTTCCCAAAAATCCTAAAAAAACCTCAATTTTCTTCAAAAATCCAGCCTAGCTAGGCTTGGATCCATCAATGGAGATTAGTTTCTGCAATTAGAAACTAATCGTGTGTTTTGAGTTTTTAAATTTTTAGTTTAAATGAGTATAACAGGACTGCTTGATATAGATTTATTAGCTGGAAAGAATGAAGCCCTAGTTACCACCGATGTCTCTCCCGAAAATTCCTTGAAACTCCTAACTCATGAATCTGTCAATGTCTCCCCGAAGAGAATTCGGAAACGCTTGGTCCTATTCTCTGAGAATGATGCAAGTGCAATAGAATTCGGTATGAATGATGGGAAGTGTCAAAAAAAATTTTACGATAAAATTTCTTTTGGACCGATTGCTATTCTACCTAAACCTCTTCTTAAATTTGACTCATTGAGTAATACAAATGAAAATATTGATCCAATGATATTCGATGCATGAAAATTTTTAATTTGAATGATGTTAAAGATGTTTCTACTCCCACTCTGAATGTTACTCAAAAAGAGACCAAAGATTTGGCCCGAATGAGCAATTATAATAATATGACCAACCAGAATTTCACTAAAAGCAAACCTCGAGCTTTGTTCTCTAATAACAAAAGCTCGGAGGTTGATCCTAAACTGAATAATGGTAAACCTGAATCTCCTCAGAATATTAGGAATGAGAAAAATATTCCCATCCCTCCTAGAACATCCGGGAAGAACAAGGCTCCATGAAGCAGTCTGTTCACTGGGAACTATGTCCTTGCTAATACCTCGAAGTTATCTTATATCTCCCCTAAGCAGCTTGGTAATTCTGTTTTCGAAGAGAATGACCTTCTCCATGGCATTGAATATTGGAAAAACTATCTAATAGGTTACTTAGTAACCAAAATTTCCGGCTAATTGATGTTGAGGAGATTCATGGAGGACTAGTGAAAACTATCTCCTCAAGTTTATGGCCGGTTTTTAAGTTTGGAAACTTAGAGGAAATGGAGCAAGTGCTTAATGTTGGTCCTTATTTGGTTTATGGCAGGCCCTTGTATGCAAAGCTCATCCCTGTGAGTTTTCACTACGGATTAAAAGAGATGGCCAAGATACATGTCTAGATAAAATTACCAAACTTCCCACTTCATTTATGGAACCTATTGGGTTTAAGCAAAGTAATGTGCTGTGTTGGATGGCCTCTTCACATGGATAAATTGACATTAAACATATCTAAAATTATTTTTGCAAGGGTACTAGTAGAAATAGATTTGAGCACTGAATTGACAAATGAAACTAAGCTGGAATTCCCAGCTGGGTCATTAAAATCTATCAGCTCATTATTTATGAAAGCCTCCGCTCTTTTTGTAAACATTGTTCTACCTTCGGGCACTTAACAAATGCATGCAGAATGATAAGTTAGAAACAGGTGGAAGATGACAAGAAAACTCTTCCAGCAACCCTTGTTATATCTAGTCCAGTGAATGGAGAAGAAAAGAACTTTTCTCTAGAAGAGGGACAATTGTCTCATCCAGATTTAGTAAAGGAAGGGGATTCACCCACTCAGGCCGAGAAGAACAACTTTCTTACCCAAGCAGAAGGTGAAATTGAAGGCTTCATAATGGTTAAAGCCAGAAAAAGGATTTGAATGTTAGAGAAGGTCCATTTCTAAATCTGAGGAACAAGGTCAGTTGTAAAGAGCAAATAAAGGGTGCTGCCCCACATGGGCCAACATGAGAAGCTACTAGGGGCCTCCAACTACTTGGAAAATGAGGTGGGAGCCTAAACTGATAGATTTATTATTTTTTGGCTTTGTTTTTGGCTTTGTTTTTATTTTTATCGGGAGGACTGTTTATGGAGTTTTGGAGGCTGGAAAAGGAGAGCGAACTATCTCCACCTTGTATTTTTTCTAATGGATTTTTGGAAAGGGGTGAGGGCACCCCTAGATATGATTTTGTGGGTTATAGGCTTTCTGTGCTACTTTTAGAGGTGTCAATTGGGCCGGGCCGGTCAGCCCGGCAGAGGCATGGCACTATTCGGCCGTGCCTGGGCTAGCCCGGCACGGAAATATCCCGTGCTCGAGTCCATGTCGTGCCCGAGTAAGGCTCGGCCCGTGCCGTGCCGAGGCCAACCAGGCCTCGTGCCGTGCCTGACCCAGCACAGTTTGGTGGCCCGTGGCATGGCCGGTAGGCACGGTCGGGGTCACCATTCACACCCAGCCCGACGTCCCGTACCCTCACGAGTTATGGGTCATTGTGGGTTCACTGTGACTCGGGACACTCGGGCCAACGCCAAGCCAAGCGTCCCGTTCCCCTTCCCACAAAAAAGACCGCGGGTCGGGTCCAATCAGAACAGACTCGCGGTCCCCCGACCCGACACTATTCCCCCCCACCCCCCCCCCCCCCAACGGGCAAAAAAAATATATTAAATTGATAACGTTGGATCTCGACTCCAACGGCTATGGGTAGAATCCAAAGGCCCTCATGATTCTGCCCCCAAAAAAATTAAAAAAAATCAAAAAAAATGATTATTTAAAAAAAAAAATTATTTTCTTTAATCTATAAAATCCATCATCCCTCTCTATAATATTTTTGTTTTTCATCAACATTTATTCTCTCAAATCTCACATTTTCTCTCTCAAAAATCTTGATCCTCTTTCCTTGGACTCAGGAAGTCGTGATTTCGTCATTTGACTTGGCTTTTCGGGAATCTCAACTTGGTTTTTGAATTTTGAGTTAGACTATGGTGTACCGTGCATGTGATTGACCTGACTGATTCACCGGGTAATTTATTTTAAGTTTTTTTACTCTTTTTCTCTCTATCTCTCTCTAGTCTCTCTCTAGACCTAAAATAGATAAATTAAAAATCAATCATCTAGTCTCTAAATAAGTGTCATGTTTAACAAAAATCCTAAAAAATGACAAATACTAATTAAACATATATAAATTTAGAAAATAAAAATATTACACAGAGGTCTGAGGCTACTGAAACTTTGGTTTCTCTAGTCGTCTCAATACAAACTTCTAAAAAACAAAAAACTAGGAGGATTTCTATAGTTTGAACTCATTTTAATATAATAAAACAAAAAATATTAGGGGTGAGGAAGAAGAAATGACACTGTGCAAATATTGTATGAGATTTTTAACATGTAAGAGTTCGTTCGGGACTAGGCAACTTAAGAGGCATGCCGAATTATGCACCAAAAAATATGGTCAATTAGATACTAGGCAAACCCAACTTGTCACTGCATTTTTTGAGACTGGATCGAGTCCAGTCTCAAAGTTTACTCCTTTGATATACTCCAGCGAGTTGGGTTGGGACGGCATGACCAGACTTATCACATTGATGGGTCTTCCGATCAGATTTTTGAAAGATCCAAGGGTAGTGAGTATCATGCAGACATATTTTCAGCCTGTTTATCATAGGATTCCTAGGTTCACATCTAGGAATGACTTACTAAAAATATATAAGTTAGAAAAACAAAAAATAATTAATGAATTTATGACATGTAGTGGAGTGGTGTCCGTGACGTCTGATATCTGGACAAGTCACGATGAATCATCTTATGCATGTCTCACCAGCCACTATGTAGATTCTAACTGGATTATGAATAAAAAAATTTTAGGATTCTCTGATATTCTTCATCCTCATGATGGCTCGGCCATTTTTAAGTGTATGATGAACATCTTTAGGAAATATAAAATTCAAAATAAAATTTTCAGTATCATATTCGATAACGCATTTAATAATGAAGTATCGATTAACATGTTTGTTAGGAATATTAGAGACGCACCATTATGAGAGATTTTTCATGTCAGATGCATGTGTCATGTGATTAACCTGATTGTTCAAGCGGGTATGAAGGTGTGTTCCCCCACGTTGGATAATATACGTAATGCACTAAAATATATTAGTACTTATCGCAGACAATAAGAGTTTGGTAGTCTTTATTTGTCTGCGAATCTTAAGAAGAAGGAATTCCAATTGGATGTGAGACATCGTTGGAATTACACGTACCTGATGTTGGAATCATGTGTTGGATACGAACACGTGATATCCGACTACGTCAATAGTAAGAGTAATGAACTTATTATTGACGACACTGACTGGGCTTCAGGAATTTCATTTATGAAAATATTGAAGATTTTTTATGACACGACGAATATGTGTTCGTCGGTTTATACGCCCACGACTTGCATTGCACTCGAGTGCATATACAACATTAGTAGCATGTTTAGGAAGTATTGAGCTGACTCGACACTTAGCCATATGGTTGCAGAGATGGAAACCAAATACTCGAAGTACTAGTCCACCGTTCCATCTTTTTATTACCTCGCCGTATGCATGGACCCTAGGGTTAAGGTGGAAGGGGTAGAAAACACTCTGCCTTACTTTTCCTCGTGCATGAATATGAAAGAGTATAATCAGGTTGAGTATAATCATTTTAGTTTCATAAAGAGTATAATCAGGTTGAGTAAACTAATTATGTATGTAGTATGACTTTCTTATTTATGATGAGATTTCTTTAGTATTTAGTCAATGTTAAGTTCTGTTGGATGAATGATAGATTAGTGAGAAAATTACCTAGTGCCCTTTTGGAATATAAGGTAGTTTTCATCCTTAGATTGTCACTTCTAAGTATTGTCACCTCATAGTTGTACCCTTAGTATTTAACCACTAAAATCACACTTATTCTATTTATGGGTAATTCACATGTCTCCTCTAATATCATAAAGATATAAAATATTCTGATAAAAAATATATTTATATTTTTTGCTTCATAAGTATCATACTCATATCAATTAACATATGACTTCTTATAAGTCTCACATATGAAAATCATATAAGAGAAAATGACTCATGGGATTGTCATCACCATATAAAATAGCTTTACTTGAATGTATTCCATGACTTACCTATAATCATCCACCATGGCTAAAATATGACTCTCATACTAAATGCATTTATGCTTTTAGTTTCATAAGTATCAGAGTCAGACTCATGATACTTCCCATAAATATCACCTATAAAAAATCACTTTCACTTGCATGTGTCCCTTGATATATATGTCATCGTCTACCATTGTCAATACATGGCCCTCAAACTATGGTGAACCACCTTAGGTTAGACATTCTATCTAACTCACATATCATGTGAAGATCAGTTTTTCTAGAATATGCATAATGGATTGGTCATAAATATATTTATATTTTTGACTTCATAATATTATACTTTCAAAATGTAATATAACTCAACTTTGAGATTTTACATTTAAGTTTATCTGATGCATTAAGATTAAATGGGATATCAATTCATTCATATCAAATCTCATTAATATGTCTCATAACTTACATATCACTATTTATTATGACCAACACGCATAAACTTATGATATATTGAAAACCCTAAATCCTAGTTCTAAATAACATTCACATTCATCAATAGTCAAACCGCAATATTACTATAAATATAAATGGTAAACAATTGCATCATCATAATAAAAATATATTAAACCAATCATAGATCCTAATTTAACCAGACATTGGATAAAAAATTTGTGCAAAAAGTTTTGAGAATCAAAATCTCATGGAATCATTGATTCCCAATGATAGCCCTAGTGATGTTGTAAGTCTCAAAACCTAATATCAATTAATTCGTGCTTGCATTCTCCTTACATGAGCTCTTAATTGAAGGTTACAAGTCACACCACTTAGGATTATTTATTCTTTTGGGCTAGAGATCTAATTCTTCTCTCTTTATTTGTGAAAATTTCTAAGTGTTTCTTTTATACTTAGGAATTTCCTGTGAAGCTGGAAGTCAAGGTGATGGGTTGAGTCATGGCTTTTTCATCCTTTAGAATTATATCTAGAGTATAAATATCATAGCGGAAAAGGAATCTCATGATAGAAGCAACTCACCTCTAGAGTACAAAGTTACAGTGACAAGAATACTGGAAATAAGATTTTTCTACTTTGGATCATGAAATCATGACAACAAGAATGCTGTGACTTAGAAAAATGCTCTATAGAATGGTCGTAATTATGAGTTTTTTTCTTTCTAAATCACAAAGTCATGATGACAAGAATACTAGAGCTGATACAAATGTTCTCTGGAATAAATAGTTATTATTGAAAAAATTGTTGCAACTAACTATTACTTGGTGCAATGTGATTTTTAGCTCTGTATCGATTAAGTCACGATGCTGAAAAATATTGTGACTTATTGTACTACTAGGATATTTAGTTACTAAGATGTGAAAATAAAATCATAGTTATCCTTATGTTTTAGAAATAATATAGCGACAACTTAAATAAAATATCATGTCTATGAATATAATATTGCACAGTAAAAAGAGTGATAACTCAATAGTAAAGTTATGACATACAAAGTTTGTCACAACTTATTTTGTAGAGTCGTACTAAGAAAGATTATCATGATTTCTTGATATGATGGTGAACAGTATAACCAAGTCGTGAAATGGGAAGTGTCATAATTTTTTGTTATTTTTCTACCATCAAAGTCATCATTCAGCCAAGTTCACTAATTTCATATAAAATATATATGATTTCACTATTAGCCTAAGTACATCAAAATTTTTATGACAAAAAACCGCTAAGGATCAGTACGTGGATTGTCAAACAAGTATGTGCTACTTTTAGTTTGGCATATTTTTTTCAACATCCTATAAATAATCAACATATTCCAAGTTTTTGTTCACAATTTTTTAAAACATTCTGGTGGAAAGTATCAATGTAAACAAACCTACTAGAATGGATTTGGATCAAATTTGATGGCCATATATGTTGCACTTCTTATGAAACTCACATGTGAAGAAATATTTTGTTAACATTTATTTTGTAGCATCATACTTGATATATTCTCTCTTAAATTGAACAATACAAGTTCTAATATCATCATATAACACCATAAAATTTTCTTTGATAGATGAAAGATCATGTGTTTCTCATGCATGATGGATTACAATTCTCAACTAGCACAATTACACATTTGTGGATGACTAATTTGTGTACGTGCCCAATATGGGACAGACAGACATAACAAAGAGTCTTGTGAACAAACCAAATTCAAGTCAATATCATTTGATTGGTGAAGAATAATATATTATCATTAAATTAAGAAAAATTAATTTTTTGAGCTGGTGCCATTATCAACATATAATAGTTTAACACTAACACTAAGATAAGATATTTTTGAATCAATTTTTTTTTCAACTACATTATTAGAAAAGAAAAAATTTTCTATTCTAATATATTATCATTTTAAATTATTTGAGTATATAATCACTTTAAATTAAGGAAAATATATCTCAAATTTATGACTCATCATACACAATCTCTCTAACTTGCAACTATCATGTTCTTCGTATATTAATCTCTCTCAGACCTCTCGCTACAACAGGAGACTTGTGCTCTAGATATGACCTCATGTAACCTCCGACTCATGGCCACATCTCAAGGCCATATCTCTCATTTAATTTAGAAAAAAAAAACATTAAATTATACAAATTTAATTTAGACAAGTTCTTCTATATCGTATACTTGTAAAAATCATGATGAATCTCAATTTTATAAAAACGTTATCATTTATCTAAACAATTTGGTGTCGCGTCAAATCAAATTGCAATGGCACACTAACAATATGAAATAGCCAAGACATCCTTAAGCTCGTTTCTTTTTATTATGTTTTTTGGAGGCAATTGGTCTTAGCTTTTGGAGGCAAGATGAAAATAGACAAGTCCCTTATCAACATGTGGCAGATAGATTTATGATTTGCTTAGCCTTTCCACTTATCCTTCAAGTCCCTTAGCTTTTGGAGGGCCTCAATCGGAGAGTTGGTGTCTGTTTTGGCCTGCGCGTGGGGGATGATCACAGTAAGAGAAACAAAGAGGGTGGCCACATACAGCGCAGATGAGCAAAACATAAAAACAATGGGAAAAGGAGACCTGAATGTGTGGTAGATGCGCACGCATGAATGGATTTGTTTCCTTTTCCTCCTCCAAGGTGGATGGGATGGTCAGGAGGCCAGCAGCTCGCAGTTTCATCGCCCGATCCAACTTGCTCACTATTTTTTATTTTCTGGCTCCATCGTTTGAGCAAACTTCAAGTTTGCTACGGTGTACTGCAAAAAATCAATGTAGAGCTGAAATTTGAGCTTCGTTACCAAAACTTGAAGATAAAACAACAAGACTATCGAGAAAATAATTATGCACCGAGTATGACCTCCTCGCGTAATATGTCCTTTATCATAATTTACTTATTTCACAAATTCACTCAATAATTAATAATTATGATGCAGCTGAATAATGCCTTAAGTAAAAAAAAAAACAAAAAAAAATAAAAATAAAAATAAAAAGACTTGGGTAAGAAAACTTCATCTCTACTTTTACTAAATTTCATAATAAAAAAATTAAATCTTAATCTTGTGCACACACACACACACACATGCAAGTTAATGCCTAATTGAAATCTAGAAAACTAAAAAGTTGAGATAATTGTGATTACTAATTTAAATATTAAGACCAAAAGCTTTTATCAATAAATTAAGTATACAAAAAATTATATTTAAGTGAATATCAAATTAATCAAGAAAATAATTAACTATACTAACCCAATAAGTTATATATTTAATCAAGTAATAATTAAATAATTATGATTTTTATAATTTCCATATATGTCTCTATTAGAATATTTATTAAAACACAATACAAAAAATGAATCTCTAAAAGAATAAAATTTTTATATATCTCATTTATAACAATACAATATCTCTTATATCATAGATAATTTATATCACAATAAAATATAGACTTGTGAAATCATAATTAATGAGGATCATTGAATTGATCGATTCTTAATTTATCATCACTGATAATAAAAATATTATCCACGTGCATAATCATACATTAATTAATAAAATAAATTTTTCATATAAACTCGTTAAAAAAAATTAATTTAAACAATCTAAAAAATAAATTATTAGTGACTATTTCACAGCATATAATATTGTAAAAAAATCTAAAAAATAAATTCACTACACCAACACTTTATCTCTGTGACTATTTCACATACACCTAATCTAAAAAATCACCATGAAAAAAAGCACTATTAGAGGTGTCAAACGGGCCAGACCGGCCCGGCACATTTTTTAACCGTGCCCGGGTCAGGCACTGGCCGTGCCGTGCCGTGCCGGGGCACGGCACGCCGGCACGGTTTCTCACGTGCCGGTTAGGTTTCACGCGGGCACGCCGCACGCGTGGGCGTGACCCAGACCCTCCCAAAATAAAGCCCGAGGGTCGGGTCTGAATGGACCCGACACGCGGTCCCGATATTTTGACCCAATCCCAATCGGAAAAAAAAAATTCAAATCAGATTGAATTTCAGCCGTTGGATTCGATTCCAACGGCTAGGGGGCAGAATCCAACGGTCCTCGTGATTATGCCCCCTTATTTTATATTAAAAAATCAAATATATATAAAAAAAATAAATTTTTTTATAAAAAATTAATATCTTTAATCTATAAATTTTACCCCCCTCCCTATAACAATTATGTTTTTCAAAAACATATAACCTCTCAAAACTTTCTCTCTCTCACATAAACCGTGCATCTAGAGGTGTCAAACGGGCCGGGCCGGCCCGGCCCGGCACGAGGCACGGCACGGTTCGGCCGTGCCTGGGCCGGCCCGGCACTATAAAAAAACGTGCCCGGGCCCGTGCCGGGCCCGGCCGAACAAACCACGTGCCGGGCCGTGCCCGGCACGACTCGTGCCTTGGCACGGCACGTCGGCCCGCATGCCTGAGTCGCGACTCGTGAGTCGCGACTCACGAGTCACGAGTCACGAGTCACGGTCACGACTCACTGAGTCGTGACTCGTGACCCAACCGGGCCCCGCCCCCGGTAAAAAGACCGCGGGTCGGGTCCAAACAGACCCGCCCCGCCTGCCCTGCCTTGCCGTGCGCCCGTGCCCGAGCGGGCCGGCACGGCACAGCCTTGCCGTGCCCACGGGCCGTGCCGTGCCCGAATTTTAAAAACCGTGCCGTGCCGGGCACGGCACGGCAGCACGGCTGGGCACGTGAAAAACGGGCCGTGCCGTGCTGGGCCGGCCCGTTTGACACCTCTACGTGCATCTCTCTCTCGGGCCTCGGGATTTTGCTTTCGGCTTGGATTTTCGTGAAACTCGACTTGAGTTTTGAACATCAGAACTTCCTGCGATTCACCTTACACGTGACTGACCTCATTACTTTTACCGGGAAATATATTTTACGTTTTTATTTACTCTCTCTCTCTAAAACTTCTCTCTCTAGAAAAACTTAGGAAAAAATAAAAAACATAAAAAATGACAAATACACCTGACACGTATTTAAATTTGAAAAATGAAAATGTTAGTGTTACACAGACGTCTACGGCTGCTGAAACTTTGGTTTCACCAGTCATCTCAACCCAAAGTTCTAAAAAACAAAAAACTAGGAGGACTTCTATAGTTTGGACTCATTTTAAAATCATAACAGAAAAAAAATTTTAGGGGTGAGGAACTAAAAATGGCACAGTGTAAATATTGTATGGAACTTTTAACATGCAAGAGTTCATGTGGGACTGGGCACCTTAAGAGACATGCCGAATTATGTGCCAAAAAACATGGACCCTTAGATCCTAGGCAAACCCAACTTGGCACTACATTTTTTGAGACTAGATCGAGTTCAGTCTCAAAGTTTACTCACTTCGTATAATCCAGCGAGTTGGGTAGGGACGGCATGGCCAGGCTCATCACATTGACGGGTCTTCCGATCAGATTTTCGGAAGATCCGAGGGTAGTGTGCATCATGCAGACTTATTTTCAGTCTTCCTATCGTAGGATTCCTAGGTCCACATCTAGGAGTGACATACTAAAGATATATAAGTTAGAAAAACAAAAAATTATTAATGAATTTATGGCATATAGTGGAGCGGTGTTCGTGACGTCCGATATATGAACAGGTCACGATGATTCTTCTTATGCATGTCTCACGAGTCACTATGTAGATTCTAACTGGACAATCAATAAAAAAATTTTAAGATTCACTGAGATTCTTCATCCTCGTGATGGCCCGTCCATTTTAAGTGTATGATGAAAATATTTAGGGAATATAAAATTCAAAATAAAATTTTAGTGTCACATTCAATAACGCTTCTAATAATGAAGTAGCGATCAATATGTTTGTTAGGAATATTAGAGACGCACCATTAGGAGAGATCTTTCATGTCAGATGCATGTGTCACGTGATTAACCTGATTGTTCAAGCGGGTATGAATGTGTGTTCCCCCGCGTTGGATAATATACGCAATGCACTAAAGTATATTCGCACTCGTCCCAGACAACAAGAGTTTGGTAGTCACTGTTTGTCTGCAAATCTTAAGAAAAAGAAATTCCAATCGGATGTAAGAGATCGTTGTAATTACACGTACCTAATGTTGGAATCATGTGTTGGATACGAACACGTGATATCCGACTACGTCAATAGTAAGAGTGACGAACTTATTATTGACGACACTGACTGGGCTTCAGAAATTTGATTTATGAAATTCCTAAAGATATTTTATGACACGACAAACATGTGTTCGTCGGTTTATACGCCCACCACTTGTATTACACTCCAGTGCATATGCAACATTATTATTATGTTTAGGAAGTATCGAGCTGACCCGACGC
The DNA here is from genome assembly GCA_029783825.1 of Sapria himalayana. NCBI lineage: Eukaryota > Viridiplantae > Streptophyta > Magnoliopsida > Malpighiales > Rafflesiaceae > Sapria > Sapria himalayana. The sequence goes on along the minus strand of JAREIK010002645.1, from coordinate 1,203,590 downwards.
TTAGCCATATGATTGCAGAGATGGAGACCAAATACTTGAAGTACTGGTCCACCGTTCCATCTCTTTATTGCCTCGCAGTATACATGCACCCTATGGGTAAAGTGGAAGGGGTAGAAAATACCCTGACTTTCATTTCCTCGTGCATGAACCTGGAAGAGCCACCTAAATGATTCATTCACGAGAAATTGACTAACCTATTCACATACTACGATACTAGGTATGATGGTGGTAGTAGTGAGACTGTGATTACGGACATTGATACCTTGTTCGGAGATGACGATTATTCCATTCAGCTAGCGAGGGGGAAACGTAGGGGTGGACCATCACATAGGAGCGAGCTGTCTCGGTACTTAGATACCGATTACTGCTCAATCCTATCACATTCTGATACTAAGAATCTTGATTTATTACAGTGATGGAAATCATATGAGTCCGCCTATCCCGTGCTATCTAGGATGGCAAGAGATCTACTGACTCCTCCGGTATCAAGCGTAATTTGGAGTCTGCTTTTTCTGTTGCAGTGAACATGATTTCGGATAGGAGATCGAGATTACGTCCAAATATGATTGAGGCTTTGGCTTGTTTGAAGGATTGGGAGGATTCGAGGTTTAGCATCCATGATCGTGCTGGAGCTGGGACTGGGACAGGCACTGCAGTCGCATCCGCATCCACTACGATGGCGGAGGAGTTGATTGCCGATGATGATGATCCATATGATACTGATCTTGATATTGCGGCTGATGATTCTCATTATATGCCGATTGACGATTGATGATGATCTGCAATTTTTTTTTCGATGTTTTTTTATTCATTGTATTTGTACGCTTTGTTTGTACGTTGTGTTGAAACTTATACTTGTTTTATTCGGACCATCGGTTTCAAATGCATGATTGGTAATTTTTCATTTCTGTTGTTTAATTTTTTTTTAATTTTTATTTATACTAACATAATGTATTGATTTATTTTTTTTACGATTTAATTTTTATTTTAAAAATTAATAACTTTAATATATAATTAATAAATATAATAAAAGCTAAACTAATTTGAATCTGAAAAAAAAATACTTTTCTAAAATTTGTTTTTTTATTTAATTTTTATTTTTAACATTTTTAAAAAAATTTATATTTATTAATTAATACTCTACACTTAAGTCTTAAGCAATACAATTTACATTATATAAATTTTTTAAAAAAAAAAAAACAATATTCTGCCTGTCCGTACAGCATCCGGCCTGCCCCTGCCGGCCTGCCCTGCCTCTCAGCGACTCAGCCCTCTCTCTCACTCTCAGTCTCTCTCAGGACTCGGGCTCGGCCGCTCGGGTCTGCCTCTGCCCTGGCCTGTATGGCCAGGCATGGCCCAAGCAGGCCCGGCACGGACACTGCATGGCCTGCCGTGCCTACGGGCCGTGCCGGGCCCGCCTATATTTAAACCGTGCCGGGCCGACCCGTTTGACACCTCTAAGCATTATTGACATATAACTAATGTACTATTCATCCAACCTCACCTCATTAAAGAATTAGTCATGCTCAAAAAAATTAATATCATTATTGACTAATATTTTATCAGTCTCAAAAAAATAATATTTTTATTATTTTTTTAGTACAACAAAAAAACCAAGCAATAGATACTTTATACCCTAGTTATCATTGTCTCAAGACTTGATAAGAGATCCAGTTAAAAACATATAATCAAAAAGACTTCGTGAAGAAATTAAATAATTTTTATTTATGATAAAATACTTGAAAAAGCCTTCGATAAAAATAAAAGATAAAAATAATTGATTAATAATATGCTTTGTGATTAAAATTATATATTCCCAAAAATAGTTAAAAAGAATTATATAATATATAAAAGTATCTCATATATCACATCCAAAATGTTGTTGTCTCTACGTCATTTTAAGGATGTGCTAGTTTCATGACCCGATGAAATTACCATAAATATTAATATGCATGGATATTATATGGGATGGCGACTTTTAGAATGATCTTGAATAATGTTAAATGTTCTAGATAATTCTAGATGGTTCTAGAAGATTCCATAAACATGAAGACTTCTTCTCATTCTAAAATATTATAGGAATTTCTTTTATAACAAAATTATGAACTATGACATAATCTTGATTCTTAGTGAATGAAATCTCTCATTATATAAGAGAGCCCTCCATATTATTGTATTTACTCAAACTTTCAAGTTTTATTTGTAATAAATTCTCTTAAAGTATTTATCTCATTGTTAAGTTTGTGTGTTGATTAATTATTGTATTTGACAAAAGAACCTAAACTTAGGTACTTACAGAAGATAATTTTTTTTTTCTAAAATTGCATATATAGCACTAAAACTTACAATCCATAACAACTAGTACCAAAGATGATTTATTTCCTTGTTATGGCATTCATTTCCGATATCAATGAGAACCCTATGAAAATGTGTATGAAGTAAATAGCAAAGGAACGAAATAAACTCAACATGATATATTGACCACTAT